>JAWZYT010003277.1:0-141700 GCA_034508575.1 Petrolisthes manimaculis
AGTGATAGATAGATAAACTGATAGATAAATATAGACAGATAATAGAGAGCTTGATTGATAGATAGATATATTATTTTCAGGACAGAATCCATTTCCTATATTGCTCCTCCATGAATCGTGAACTGAAAGAATGTGAAATATACGTGAGGTAACTGATCGCTTTTGATATGAAGGGATTACAGGTCACGTCGAGACTCCATTCACTCTATTAGTCTGGAATGAATAAGTAAAACACATTCTATATATACTTGACAACCATTGCCAAATACTACCTTCAAAACATTATTGTATTATTGTATCATTGACTATTATGACCTCTACGAAGGAGGATATATTTTAGCTTCATTTAGTTTGTTTGTTTGTTTGTTTTTTTGTGAAAGGGGTTACACTAAAGGTTATATGGCAACAAGTGCTTCGATTTGTGAGAGATCTGATCTGAATCTGGATGCTAAAATGGCAGACTGAGAACCAAGTGCTCTAGAATCATGAAGGAAACAACAATCAATAATTTAATCTCGAGTATGACTTTAGGACCTACATTATAATATACATTATTAGCTAATCCTCGAAATTAATAGGATGTGTGTTATAGTTTTTGTGGGCAACTATACATGTCCTATTTATACTGTGTACTGTACATGAGTTTGGAAGTTGATGTGTATATGGTTGTGTGTGTGTGTATGTAGTAGGTATGTACAGTAGAATGGTGTTGGAGAGTGTGTGTGTGTGTGTGTGTGTGTGTGTGTGTGTAAGTGCGTTCGCGAGTATACTGTATATATTCGTGGGGGGGGGGGGAGAGGGGGGGGGGTGACTCATTACCATACCCACCTACCCCCTACCATGATAACACAACAACACTCTTACCCTCCACTAACACACACACAACCCACCTACTGAGAGAGAGAGAGAGAGAGAGAGAGAGAGAGAGAGAGAGAGAGAGAGAGAGAGAGAGAGAGAGAGAGAGAGAGAGAGAGACGTAAAGACCTTATGATTGAAATGAGGTAATCGGTCCTCCTTAATTAATGCTATTAACTATATAATCCCATTAATAAGTAAGAGAGATTTATAGCTAGGAAGGGAAGGGGAAAAAATATAATACACCGTGATAGAAATATTACGTACAAAGAGGCCTTAGATAGAAATAAAATGGGAGCAGCCTGAAATAAAAACACTGTCGCCTTATCTATCAAGTTATAAACCAGGGATGTGTTTTAATTTATTACCCTTTGTATATTGTATTGTATTGTCTTGTAAATGTGTTTGTCCTATGATTATCCTTTACAATCATCATCCTTCAAAAAGTGTGAGGAGGTGAGGAGGCGACAGTATTTTTCATTAGTGTGTGTGTGTGTGTGTGTGTGTGTGTGTGTGTGTGGAGAAATAGAGATACAAATGGAAACCCAATCCCATTCCCAATCTCTGTCACACTGCTTCAGAAACCCATCCTCCAGCTAACGTTAAAAAGATATGAGCTAAAAAGACAGATTTAACATGATTGAGAGAGAGAGAAAGAGAGAGAGAAAGAGAAAGAAAGAGAGAGAGAGTGTGTGTGTGTGTGAGAGAGAGAGAGAGAGAGAGAGAAGTGTAGAAGAGGAAGAAGAAGAAGAAACAGGAGTGAATACAGAGAGAGGTAAGAACAAGGATGGAGGAGGCTCGTGTGGAATTCTGTTAGAGGTGGGATTCCCTTTATGCCAACACGGGTTTAACACACTAAAACACCACCAAGGCAAGAAAGTGATATATTCCCTCCCTCTCTCTCTCTCTCTCTCTCAACCTAATCTAGTTCACTTAGTTTCTGTCCTGTTCATCTATCTTTGTATGTATCTATTAGGTATGTGCCTTTAATACCAATTCTTGATTTGATCTCCTCTCTATCTATCTCTCTTTCTCTTTCTCTCTCTCTCTCTCTCTCTCTCTCTCTCTCTCTCTCTCTCTCTCTCTCTCTCTCTCTCTCTCTCTCTCTCTCTCTCTCTTTTTTTTTTCTAGCCAGGAAAATTAATGGAATACAGGGATGGAGATAAAGGAAAGGAGGAAGGAAGGAAGGGATGATTTGATTTGATTTAAACATTTATTTAACCAGTAAACAGTTACAAAATATTATGTACATGATAGAGATAAAGAAATTGGCCTTGTGAGAGTATTGACTCTCTTGAAGGCATCTTAATTTATACACTCGAAGCAAATTATTTAGGTGAAGTTATTATCCTAAGAACAATAATTGATTTATGGTGATCGATGTAAGTGTTTACATACATACATAATTATACAAAAATATATCAATTATTTACATCCTGGCTAGAAATACTAAGTGATCAGTACAATTTTAGTAAATAAGATTTTAAGGAATTCTTAAAACTAGTACAGGACTGAGAGAGAGAGAGAGAGAGTTAAAGTGCGTGTGAGTGAGTGTGTTTATGTTTTTGTTTTCTGTTTGTTTGTCTCTTGTATTTGGAGGAAGTTTGTTCCAGATGTTTACACCCTGGTATCTGATAGATGTTTGTGATTGATTAGTATTGCAAATTGGAGTTACTAGTGTATTAAGATTACGTAAGTTATATCTTTCATTTGTACTAAAATGAAATAATTTTACAGAATTAGGATTAGTAAGAGACTTATATACGAAGATTGCACTGGTGTAGATATTAATGTCGTTAAATTTGAGAAGTCCAACGACATTAATATCTACAGGGAGGAAGGAAGGGATGGAGATAAAGGAAGGGAGGGAGGAAGGGATGGAGATAAAGGAAGGGAGGGAGGAAGGGAGAAAGATAAAGGAAGGGAGAAAGGAAGGGATGGAGATAAAGGAAGGGAGGGAGGAAGGGATGGAGATAAAGGAAGGGAGGAAGGAAGGGAGGAAGGAAGGGATGGAGATAAAGGAAGGGAGGAAGGAAGGAAGGGATGGAAAGGATCAGAGCTAAACCATTATCCAAGGGGCTGATCAGACACAATGGAGTTTGAAGTGATCGGCAGAAGGGGCGTCACATGCTGGGTAATCCTGACACACATACACACACATACACACATCATAACACAACACACACGAAACGAAAGGAAACACACGCATCATAACACAACACACACGAAACGAAACGAAAGGAAACACACACACATCATAACACAACACAACACAACACAACACGAAACGAAATGAAACACAACACAACACGACACACACACACACACACATAATATAACATAACATAACACGACACAACACACAGACACACACACACACAACCAAACACACGACACACAACACACACACACACACAAAAGGCGGGGTAGGTGGGTGGAGGGTGTAAACAGGTGCTGGAGTAGACTATTGTTCCTCTCTACTGCACCGTGATCCCTCTCTCTCTCTCTCTCTCTCTCTCTCTCTCTCTCTCTCTCTCTCTCTCTCTCTCTATTTATGCGTCTGTCTATCTAACTTCTCTCTCGCTTTCCTCTCTTCCTTCTCCCTCTCTGTCACTCTATCTGATTCTCTGTTTATCTGTCTGTCTATCTATACCTGTCTGTCTATCTAACTTCTCACCATCAAGCCAGACAGGAGACAGAACATTAGACAGCGACTCATAATTCTCCATTTTCTTCAACCCCCTCCCTCCCTCCCTCCCTCTCTATTTTTTCCCTCCCTCCCCTATTGTCCCTCATCTTTTTCCCTTTTGATTTTTCCTATTCCATCAAATTTCCCCATAACTAGCACCGCCATTCCGAACAAGAGTGACATACCAACCAACCAACCAACTAACCAACCAACCATACAGACGACCCGGTTCTTCTGTCACTTATATTCTGAAGACTTGTGTATTATATTCCCTTTTCAAGGCCCACAATGCCTCAGGATATAGATGTCGTCAGAGCCATTCCACTTACCTGACTAATTGATTGATTGATTGGTTGATATGCCACTCCAGCTCAGAGATTTTCAATTCTTCCATTCACAAGCCTGGTACCTCATTAATACTTCCTATCAACAACACAGGTACTTCAAATATCCCCTTCCCTCCATGTCTCTACTTCATAACATCCTTCTTACCTTCCCTAGACGTCTTGAGGCTCATTACCAGTTTGTTGTGAGACTGCCAACCAACCTACTACTCCAACTTCATCTACTCTACTGTATGTGGGCACGTGGCTTGTTTACATCAGGACTAAAACACAGACTTATCATCATTACCCTCATTTCCCTTTCCTTTTAAGGGGAGATTCTTTTATTGGTGAAATGGAAGGTCTCGGATTCCTTCACACTATGCCACGAAACAGATCCCCTAATATTGTAAAGTTGAGGGCATTTGTTTTCTGGCAGAGATAGTACGGTATGAATCAAAGACCTTCCAATTCACTAACAAGAGAATCTCCCCTTAAGGAAATGGGCAGAGGGGGTATTCTAGGGATAAAAAAATATATATCAGACAAATACACTTCCCTCCATATTCCCTATCCTTACCGTCCCTTCTGCCTACCCCTCTTTTTATCGCCCACTCCTTCAGCCGCCCCTCTCTCACCCTAGGCCTTCACCCCTCCCTCACCCCAGGCCTTCACCCCTCCCTCACCTCAGGCCCTTAACCCTCCCTCACCCCAGGCCTTCACCCCTGCCTCACCCTTCCCTCACTCTGGATGTCACCCCAGCCCCTCACCTCTCCCTTACCCCAGGTTCCGGAAGAGTGCGACAACAATTTCCTGGGTCTGGTAAGCTTGGATCAGCGAGGATCACACAACAACCCCGAGTGGATCACCCTCCCATCGCCCCATCCCACGCGCTGATATCACTCCCTCTCTTTCCTCCCCCTACTCTCCCATCGCCCCCTCCCACACACTGATATCACTCCCTCTCTTTCCTCCCCCTATACTCTCCCATCAACCCCATCCCACACTCTGATATCACCCCCTCTCTTCCCTCCCCTACTCTCCCATCACCCCATCCCACACTCTGATATCACCCCCTCTTCCATCGTCCCCTCCCCTCCCTACTGTATACCTACTGTATATATACTGTATACCTACCCCCATTCCCTTTCTACCCCTATAGTTTCTGTCGTACTACCCCATCTTTCCCCTTCCTACCGTCCTATACCCACTCTCCAACACTCCCTCTCCCTATTCCCTCTCTCACCTCCTCTCCACCACTCCCCCTCTCTCCCTCAAACAGTCACTGTGCCACATCCTTTCACCTCCCCTCCAACACTCTATATCCTAACTCCCTTCTTTCACTATATACTACAATCCCTGACCCCAATATTTCCCCTCTTCGTCCCCCTTTTCCCTGCCTATATAACGCTCTCTCCTCCCCAATTCCCCTCCTGTCCATCCCCCTACCTACATATTACGACCCCTGCTCTTTTATCCCTCCCCTTTCCTATAAAACAGCCCCCTCCCTCATTCACCCTCTCCATCCCTTCTCTCCCACAGTTTCCCACACTCCCTCCCTCCCTTACTCTGCATTCACGGTTGTTGATGAGGTGTGGAAATAGGGAGATTGATATGGTTGTGGGGGAAGAAGAAATTCAGAGAAGGGAGAGCAGAAGGGGAGTAATGAAGGTGAGGGGAGAAATGACGGTATGGGCAGAGAAGAAAGTTTGGGTGAGAAAGGAAAGTTAGGGTGAGAAATGAAGGTAAGGGAAGATATGAAGGTAAGGGGAGAAATGAAGGTGGGGGGAAAGAAGGGAAGGTAAGACGGAAAAATTGAGGGTAAGGGTGAGAAGGGAGAGACGGAGAAAGGAAGGGATGAGGGGAAAATATGGTAAGGGGGAGAATGATAGGTAAAGGGGTTCTAGAATGGAAGGCAAGCTGGAGAAAAAAGGCAGGATGGAGAAAAAAGGGGAGAAAGGGAGGCAATGGAGAGAAAAGGGAAGGCAAAGGAAAAAAAGGAAAACAGGGGAAAGAACGAAAGGCAGAGGAGAGACGAGAAGAAAGGGAGGGAGAAAAAGGAAAGCAATCACTCCCTCCCTCCTCCATTCTCAGCCACCAGTTCCGTCCCTCCGGTTTTCATAAGGTTTCCCAGCATCTTGATTTTACCAGCCCCTCCATTCCTCTGTCTGTTGGTGTCCTAATAATAACAACCACATACACACCCTTACCGTCTTCAATCCAAATCCCAAACAACACACCACCAAGCACGAGGTTCTTTGCCCGTCACAGCTAACATCATCACTGTCTATTCATCTTATACTGGTACTCCACATCTCACCTCCTAAATGTATTCTTCTCGTGCGCATTTTTCACGTTTCCGACTCCTCACTCCCTCTGGTGGATGTGTTATCATCTAATATGTCCCCCATTCTCATCATTATGTCCTTCACTCCCAAATTCCCTCTCTCTAGTTTCTCTCTCCATTGTCTCTTCTGAATTTTCTTTTTCAATTATCCTACCACATCTTTCACCTCTAATGTTTCTCTCTCAATTTCCTATCCCCATTTTTTTCCACAGCTACTCTATTCCAAAATAATTTCCCAGGCTCCCTCCCACATTTTCTCTCCCAGTGTTTATCTTCTGCTACTTTTAATTTTATCTTTTCTTTTACCACCTCACTGGTCCCTACTGTATACTCTTTCTGTACTACACTTTTTTCCCTACCTCCCCTCCGACTCCCTTTTCTCCAATATTTCTTTCTTTATAATTCGGTTTCCTGCATTCATTCCTAAAATCTCCGCAGGCTCCCCTTTTCCCAGCCGCTCCCTTCCACTTTCACATGTCCAGTTAAACACAAACATCCATACATTACACATCTCCAGTCGTTCCTACACTCTCAATCCCACTTTCACTTCTCTCTCCACACAGTCCTCTCCCACTTACTCTCTCCCCACAATCCTCTCCCACATCCTCTCTCCCAACAATCCCTCCCTGCAGTCCAATCACACATCATCTCTTCTCACAAAGCTTCCCTACAGTCCTATCACACATCCTTTCTTCCCACAATCCTCTTTCTTCCCATAATCCTCCCCAAGAATCCCTTTCCAGTTCCGCCTCTCCCCTTCCCTCCCGATCTCCCAGGTTCCGCTTGGCTCCCCACCAGGTCTGTCATCACCTTAATCTCCTCACTTGTTAGCCCCGTCTGAGGAGCTAATTAAAAAGAGTGAAAGGTGGTCTGGTTCCGGGATTAACGGAGTTGTGGGTTACGAGGGAAAGGGTAGATGAGAACTGGGAAGGTAAGGGACTGAGGGGAGCTGGGGAGGATGAATTTGAGAGGTGAGGATGTGATATAACAATTGGGATGAGATAACCTGTTAGAAACTGGAGGAAACATAGACCGGGATTATGAATGGAACTTTTCTCATTTACATATCTAATCATTTATATCTAAGATGTTATTTCCCATGTATCATGAGATTAATATAATGAAAGATGTAGTATGAATGAAAGCACTAAATGTACAGATAAAATAGTTTTGAAACTCATCTTCCTCATGTGTCATACTTACAATCAGTAACAACAGCAATATCTATGAAAATTAGTCTCCAGCAAAATGGTAGAAAGAAATATTTTAGTAATGCTAATGTTGGAATATTTATAGCATTTACTTTGCAGTTTTTTAGTACAGCTCTTCTGCTTGGCTTCCTGCTGCAGAGTCATATATAAGGCTTCTGGGTCGTGTTTTCATCAGGCCGAGTTTCTCTAGCCTGACCTGATTGTGAAGCTTGAACATCATTCTCTTTTTTTTTTTTTTTTTTTTACTCTATTTAAGAAGATATTTAAGACCATTAGTCATATTATTGTAATTTTCCACCATCTTTTCGTCGTGTTCACGTGGTTCGATATGTAAGAGTGTTGAACAATCTGGCATATTATCTTGTTAGAAGTAATACATCACAATATATATATATATATATATATATATATATATATATATATAAAATGATGAAAAGGTCAGTGTAGTCTAGATTAGCCATGACGAAATCTTGCCAAACAAGACCTCTTCAAAAGGCAGGAATATAATTATGTAGACGTTGAATGAGGAAAGAAAACTGTCAAGGTCCCACGTAACGAGGCAAGCAGGAGGGAGGCAGGCACGACACAGGAGGGAGAGAAGGAGGGAGAAAGACAAACAAGAAAAATATATAAACAAGAGATAAAGAGAAAGTAATGAATGAGGCAGTAGAAGGGGAGGCAGGACTTTTGTTGTTGTTGTTGTTGTTGTGGTTTTTGTTTTTGTATATTAGGAGGAGCCGAGGCTTTACAATCCCCACCATTTTTATCTCCCATTATATTGTCCATTTATATGAGATGAATAGAAAAAATGTGAACCCAGATGGAGGAAGGAGAAGGAGCACATATGGAAGGAAGAGAAGATCAAGATGGAGGAAAGGAGAGAAGGGATTCAAACCAACCCATACAGAGGGAGGTAAAGGTAGAAACCAAGAAGTAGAGGAATGTAGGAGGAAGTGGGGAGTGGTGATGGGGAAGAGAAAGAAGCAGAGGAGTGAGATTCCACAATGGGAGGGAGGGAGGGAGGAGGGAGAGAGTGGTGATAGGGAAGAGAAACAGAGAAGTGAAATGCCACAATGGGAGGGGAGAAGAGAGAGGACATACAGTAAGGGGCAGTAGAGATGTGAAGCTCGGGAAGGGGACGTTGAAATGACTCCAGCAATACATCAAAACATTTTGACTAAAACCAGTGATAAATTATGCATATTTTTACAATACCAGACGGTCTCTCAGAATATAATAGGACACTAGAGGACGCACACTGGAATTCTGATGGGTGTATTGTGAGGTCATGTCCTCTTTCTTCTTACCCTACACACTACACTACAACCTCTTACCCTACACACTACACTACAGCTTCCTCCCTTACAGCCTCTTACCCTACACTCTACACTACAGCCTCCTCCCTTACAGCCTCTTACCCTACACCACAGCCTCTTACCCTACACTCTACACTACAGTCTCTTACCCTACACCACAGTCTCTTACCCTACACTACAGTCTCTTACCCTACACTCTACACTACAGTCTCTTACCCTACACTACAGCCTCCTCCCTTACAGATAGATTGAGACAGACAGAAAGAAACACAGACAGACAGACAGAACGACTGACACGCAGACAGATAGATACACAGAATGACAGACAGACAGACAGATAGATACACAGAAAGACAGACAGAGATAGATAGATACACAGAATAACACACAAACAGACAAATAGATACACAGACAGAAAGACAGACACACAGACAGAGAGATAGATACACAGAAAGACACACAGACAGACAGAGAGAGCTTGTGTGTATGCATTACCTTCTCCTGCACCTCACTCCACCCCTCTCTTCCCTCTCTTGTATTTCCTCCTTCACCTCCCTCTTCCCTCCCTCCTCCACCTCCTTCTTCCCTCCCTTGCATTTCTTCCTTCACCTCCCTCTTCCCTCCCTCCTCCACCTCCTTCCCTCCCTTGCATTTCCTCGTTCGCCTCCCTCTTCCCTCCCTCCTCCATCTCCTTCTTCCCACCTTCCTTCACCTCCCTCTTCCCTCCCTCCTCCATCTCCTTTCTCCACACCCCGGGGTAAAATTGGGGGATTTAGTGGGATTTACTTACTTCCCACTACGATGACTGCCTGGGACGTTGGGGGATTGAGGAGTGGTGAGTATTGGGGGAAGGGAGCTGGGGGAATATGGGCAGGGGACGGGGCTGGGGAGTGGGGGGACGGAGCTGGGGAGTGGTGAGGAGATGAGAAGAGGAAGTGAAGTCTGGGGAGTGGTAAGGAGAGGGGGAGAACGGAGAAGTAGTGGGGGAGTGGTAGGAATGGGGGGATGGGAAGCTGGGGAGTAGTGACTATGGGGGAACCCTGAGTGGTGAGGAATGGGCGGGGGTGATGACTTGGAATATAAACCGTGAGAGGATCTGGGAATGACAGAAGAGCCTACAATGAAAGATATAATGGGGAGCAGAAATGAGGATGTAGTGAGTGAGGAGAAGGGTGGAGGGAACCATGAAGTGAGAGGGATAGTGGAGAGGGGAGGCCTGAAGTGAAGGAAGGAAAGGGGATCAGGGGAATGGGACAGTGGAATGTTTGAGGGAGTGGGGTTTGGGGAAAGAATAAGATAGGGAAGGAGAGGGGAAGAGGGGAGTGGGAGAGGGGATCAGGGGAGTGGGACAGTGGAATGTTTGAGGGAGTGGGGTTTGGGGAAAGAATAAGATAGGGAAGGAGAGGGGAAGAGGGGAGTGGGACGGTGAAATGTTTGAGGGAGTGGGGTTTGGGGAAAGAATAAGATAGGGAAGGAGAGGGGAAGAGGGGAGTGGGACGGTGGAATGTTTGAGGGAGTGGGACAGTGGCATAAAGTGGATATAAATACTCAACATCGTAACGGGTTAATAATATCGTTAACAAAAACACACAAACACTATATCAATCATTAAATGGCATCTAAGACGAACGAAACAAAATAAAATAAGAAAACAGTACCATCAGGGTAATAAAAATAAGCAAATAATATGGAAATGCATCGACATAAACAAATCGACAAAACAAACAAACAAACAAACAAAAAGGGAATTTGTCACTCATTGCATATAGACTAATAGACCATAAGCCGAGGTCAAATATAATTATAAACACACACACACACACACACAAAACTCACTCATCGAAATCAAAACAAGGATTAAAACAAAAGAACAAACAACCAAAGCAACACATAACTCGAACCAAAAGAACAACGACCAAAACGAAACGACAAACTAAACACACACATGGATGAAAAAAAAAAAAAAATTGAGACTAAGTGCTACATGAAGGAACCCATATCTCTCTCTCTCTCTCTCTCTCTCTCTCTCTCTCTCTCTCTCTCTCTCTCTCTCTCTCTCTCTCCTTTTCACACGTTCCGCCTCTGATGCCTGAATAACTTCCCTTTGATGTAAGCTGGCGCCACACACCCCCATTACCCCCTCTCCCACCCCCATCAAGCTTGTCGCACCCCCTCCCCCCTTCTACCCCCTTACCCCTAGTCTGTCTACACCATCATTCCAGACTGTCTTCGTCATTTCAGTCTGTCTGTCTTCACCACTATCATTCCAGTCTGTCTTTATCATTCCAGATTGTCTTCACCATCATTCCAGTCTGTCTTTATCATTCCAGACTGTCTTCAGCATCATTCCAGTCAGTCTGCAGCCCTCAGCCTCATACATTCCCTCTCCCTTCCCTCCCCTCACCCCCTCCCCGGCCACCCTTCCCACCTTTATGCTGTGGCCTACTTTCCAGCCATTATCTCCCCTCTCCATCCGTCCCTTCTTCTTCTCTCCTCTCTCCAGCTCCCTTCTTATCCTCTCCTCTTCCCTCCTGTCGCCAGTTCTTCCTACTCAAGCCTGTCATCCCCCTTCCTACCCATGCACTCCACTCTGTCGTCATTCCAGTCCCCCTACTCCACTTTCCTTTCACCTCTTATCCACTCATTACTCCGTTTATCGCCACTCATTATCCTCCATGCACACCCCTTCACCCCCATTCACTCCATTCATTCACCCCCATCCCCATTCCAGCAGCCCAATACCTTCCCTACCCTCTACACCTCTTCACCCTCACTCACTCCAGCCAATCACGCCCCCTTCCTCCTCCACACCCCCTCACTCCCACTCCACGACCCCTACCTCGACATCCCCTCACTCCCACTCCAGCCAATCACGCCCCCTTCCTCCTCCACACCCCTTCACTGGCGTCCCCATTCCCGGTTGTCGCCAGAGTCACCACCACACTGGCGCCACCACCGCCTCTGCTCACAAACATCTGAATTAACTCGATGAATGTGGCATCTAAACTCGAGTCAAATTACCTGTGATTCATTTGCAAGCATTCACAGGATAACGAAGCATTGTGGGGGTATGTATAGCAAGGGGTGACGGTCAAAGGAGGAGCTGGAGGAGAGAGAGAGAGAGAGAGAGAGAGAGAGAGAGAGAGAGAGAGAGAGAGAGAGAGAGATGAACTAGAGATGGAGTGAGAGAGTCAGAGGGTGGGAGAGAGGAAGGTTGTGGGAAGGAGAAAGGGATAAAGATAGATAAGTGAGGAGGGAGGAGAGGGAAGGAAGAACTAGACTGATAATCAGACAGAGGTTTGGTAAAATGATAAGATGGAGAATGGAATGAACGGCAGGAAATGGAGAGATGCAGGTAAGAAGAAAGTAGCGAATAAATGTGGGGGAGAAAAGAGAGGAAGATAGTGAGGCTGCGAGGATGAAGAGAGTAAGGTTAGGAAAATGAATGAAGATGGGGAGGAAAGAAAGAAGGGAGGAAGAAAGAGGAAAAGTGCATGAGCTATTACTCTTTGCAATCTTGTTTTTAGCTCCGGCCTAAGCCGAGAGCTCTAGGTCTTATCGTAATTATTGTTCTTGTTCTTGTTCTTCTTCTTCTTGAGGCGACAACTTCTTAAAAGTGGTTCAACTGACTGACTCACTCACTCACTCACTCACTCACTCATTCTTCTTGGGGCGACCATTTCTTAAAAGGGGTTCAACTCACTCACTCACTCATTTCACTTGAATCATTAAGAGCCGGAGCTTTTGAAGGGTTTTCCTTCATGTTTTGGTTCCTTAAGGACCCCGTGATGTAGTCAGAAAATTGGAGGCTTCTTATTCCTCCTGACCATGCCTTGAAACAAACCCCTTCCATATATAGGTGGTGTTTCGTGGCAATATTAAAAGGACTCATTTATTTTCTAACTATACATCACAGGGATCCTTAAAAATGTCACTCCTTCCTCCCTCATCCCTGTCTTTATTTCTCCGTTAATTCCTCTTTCCTTCCTTCCTTTTTCTGTTTTCTTTCCCCACTTTCCATTCAGCCTTTCTTTTGTCCCTTCCCTATAGTTTCCATTCTGCTTCTTCTTCCTCCTTTATTTCTCATCTCTCTCTTTCCAATCATTTTTCCATTTTTCATTCCATCCATCATACCCAGTTTTCTTTCCTTCCCTCCATTACCTAAGTTTCCTACATACAATTTCGATCCCTTTCCCATTTCTTTTTTTCCCCAATCGCCTATGCTTTAAAATAAATATATATAGTACCCTTTCCTTTGCTCCCTAATCATCTTTCCTTACCTCTAATTACCCTCTTCATTCTGCCACAATCACCTCTCCCTTCTCCCTCTCCCTCAATCGCCTTTCCCCCCCCTCCAATTACCTCCTCCCTATACCACCACCACCACCACCACCTTCCTTTCACACGCTTTCTCTTACCCTCTATTGGCAATCCCCCTTCCATACCCACCCCCCTCCATTCCCCACCCTTCCTTCACCTTCCATCCATTCTTTTATACTTCCCTCCTCTATACCTTCCTCCTTCTCTCCCTCCTCTTAATTCCTACCCTCTCTACCCTTCCTTTATCTTGTTCCCTCCCTCCCTCCCTCCTATTACTTCCTCCCCTCTCTTCATCCTCCCTCTACCTCTCCTTTAACTTCCTCCCTCCCTCCCTCCCCAATAGGTCGTCGTTCTTGCCTTCCCTCTTCATCCTTTCCCATATTTGATCTACTCTCTCTCTCTCTCTCTCTCTCTCTCTCTCTCTCTCTCTCTCTACCCCCAGCCCTTGCCCCTGGTGAATACAACATTAGTATAACCACCAATTACCAACGACAACCTCAAGAGACCTCATTAAGTCTCCCTCGAATTAAAGAAATATCCACGTCATTATATCTAAAGAAATAAAAACATGTACATACTTACGGTTATATAGTCAAGGGAAATAAATGACAAGTGAGTGAGTGAGTGAGTGAATGAGTAGGTAGGTGGGTGAATAAGTGAGTGAGTGGATGAATAAATGAGTGAGTGAGGGAGTGAGTGAATGTGTTTATTTATAATAGGAGTTGACCTATTCATATGTCTCTTAATATCACTCTTTTTCTGTCTGTTAAAATTTTCAAGCAACATTTTCTCTTAGATATATTTTAGCTGATTTGGTCTGTTTCTTCACATAGTTTGGAGGAATCACAAGCCTCCAAAGTACCAAACTTGTGGGTAGATCGGAGGGCTACTGATTCCTCCAAACTATATCAGGTTGGAGGAAACAGAAGCCATCCCCCTAACTCATCTACTCAATGGATATATTTGTGTGATCGTCTGGGTAACATTCTTCATTTATCTGTGTATGTGTGTGTGTGTGTGTGTGTGTGTTCACTCATCATTCGAACCTTAATCTCTCTCTCTCTCTCTCTCTCTCTCTCTCTCAGATTTATAAAGAAAGAGAATGGGAAAAAATTGACCGAAACATGAGAGGTGTTGACCCTAAAGAGAGAGAAGCGCTGCCATTGGTCAAGAGGAACGTGGTGAAGTGCGTCTGGCGTGCCCTGATTGGTCGCTGCTACCACCACCCCCTTCTGATTGGCTGGAGATATTCCCTGAGAGCCTCCCACCACCACCACAACTTCTCCTCTCCTCTCTTCCTTTCAAAGATTCGATTCTGATTCCAGTGTTCGTTTTAAATATCATATAGCCATCTAATATTACCGTACCCCTAGATCTTGAGACTGGCTGCAGATATTCCCTGATACCCTTCCTTCACCACCTCCAACACTACTTCTCTTCCTGTCAGAGATTTTGTTATGATTCCAGTGTTCGTTTTAAACATCATAAAGCTATTTAATAATACCCCTAGATCTTGACTCTTCCTGCCTTAGATTTTGTTCTGGTTCTAGTTAGCGTTCGTTTAATATAATTCCTAAAGCTATCTAATAACACGCCTAGATCTATGTTCATATTTCCTCGACATCTTCTAATAAGCAGTATCCCACTATTTCTTATTATTGCTAAAGTTTCAATTCTCTCCACTGGAAGGTTACTAATAAGGGTATAAGTGAACACGCTGTTGGACCTCACCTTGGCATTTACTTGCATGTTGTCGTAAGTTTGTATTTATTTTTCAATTAATAATAGGGCCTGTTGTTTTCATTTTCATTTCATCTCGCCTGTACTCGGGATCATTAATTTTATGGTACTGTAGACATTTAAAAAAATATATAGGGAAGGTATACAGACCACGTGACCTACAGTATTATATAGTGGTTCGAAGTAGGCTGTTTTAAATTACTACAGTATAATATAGGCTACCGTACCTTTACTTTACATACTGATTCCTCCAAACTCTTTCAAACTCTGTTGCATTAGCTTCTGATAAGGGAAAACTATTTTACTTTATATACTTTAATTAATTGAAGGTGTGAAATTCTACTGTAAAGCTAAAAAACTAAACTGAATGCTCTCGACAATACATAAAAATTACCTCAAGGCAGCTCACACCTACTTTTAATAATCCCTTCCCTCATAAACACAAACTATGGGAAATTGTAGACAAACCTTAAGGGGGTGCGGGAGTAGGGGGCAGGCTGTGGGGGGGGGGGGGGGTTGAGGGGTGCGGGAATAGGGGGACAGGGTTCGGGTGGGTACCATAATGAAACACACGTCTGCAGTTCCCTCTATAGCTATTCCCAGCCCTCCTATTTGCCTTATTACTACTAACTTACCCTATACGGTAACGATAAAAAAAAGTGTATATAAACTTAACGGATCAACAAATAATATAGAACAAGAAATAGACACAGAACACAGACACACCATTATATAGAACAAGAAATAGACATACAACACACAGAACACAGACACACCATTATATTATAGAACAAGAAATAGAAACAGAACAACAAAATAGACACATAACAACAAATATAGAACAAGATATAGACACAACAACAACAACAACAACAAATATAAAACAAGAAATCGAAAGAGACACTGAGGAGCCATCAGACATAAAAATATCACCCGCACACTTAGGAAAGCATTCACGGTAATGACACACACACGTCTGCATTCCCTCACCAGCCCACCCACCCCCATGTAGCCTAGTTGCCCTTCCCACCCCCCACCCCCCCAGCATCACCGTTGCTATGGTAACGATCCAAAATAATCGTAGGGGAAATAAAAAAAAACATGAACTTTGCGAGGCTTCCCTGGGCGAGCCGGGAAACCTTACGAGAAAAAGGTCCCTGAAAACAATACCAGCTTCATTTTTTTTAACCCTCATTTTTCCCCCCCTCTAGGGCCGAAAACCCGATCTACGTCTGTACTCTTGGGTGTGTGTGTGTGTGGGGGGGGGATAGTGCGATATGGGGGGGGGGGAATATTAGAGCAAGTTGTGATATATAGTGGTGGGAAACTTCAAGTGGGGTACATACATGTTGAGGGAGAATTTAGTCATGGTGGTGAGAGTGATTAGGCTAGTGTGATTTTTGGTTGGCATTGTGCACTTGGGGGGGATGTAATGTTAACTTGTAATCAGGCCTTATATAAAGGTTGTGTGTGAGCTAAATATTCCTTCCTTCCTTTTTTCCTTGACGATCGACTATTCATATGGTTTCTTCAGCTTAGAGAGAGAATATATAATAGTTTCCTATTCATTTGTTGTTGTTTTTATTATTATAATAATATTATTATTATTATTATTATCATTATTACTATTTTTTAAATTTAATGTATTATTATTATTATTATTATTATTATTATTATTATTATTATTATTATTATTATTACTATTTTTTAAATTTAAAGATATATTATTATTATTATTATTATTATTATTATTATTATTATTATTATTATTATCATCATCATCATTATTATTGTTATTGCCTTCGTCATGGTTATATCGCCTTCCTCTGTGCCCCGTCATTATAGAAGAGGAAGTCTAATGAGCCAATTTGCGACCCTCGTCTCACTTTCCCTCTAACCTATCGCTCTCGACAACTTCTCCATCACCCACAACAATGTTAATAGAAAAGAACTGATGTATTTAAACAAACGAAAACAAGACAGAAGCATGTGAAGATAATTCATAAAGGAATATTTCTCTAATGCCCTCAGTCAGTCCAAATGAATAACCCTCAAAGACACAAAACAAGTTCAGTAGCCTAACCGACTAGACGTCAAGAGTAACAACTAATTTCTTTTGGGTATGGCCTTTGTGTTGGTAGAATTATCACTGTTATAATTATGATGAAAGAGATCAATAATGCACTGTACAACAACATCCTTCATTCACAATCCAAACCAAATTATAACACAATACATCATCATCAATATCCAATTCCCCCTTTTTAAAGATCCAGGGTAAAATTAGTCACACAATCTCTCCCTCTTTCAAGCCCACGAAATTCTATTCTCTCCCACACAAGAAATAATTTAATTTACTGTAATCTTGGTGCAAGGAGCCGTTCCATGAACTGTCAAGGTAAAACCAGATTGCCAGCCCTTACATACGGGTACACTCCTCCCATTGAATTTCTCGCATTCATGCCTATCCTGTATAAGCCTAAGTTCATTTGCTTCACACATTCTTACTCCACTCTCTCTTTCACAATAACTCATCACATCATACCAACTTCTTGTATAGGTCTTCCTTCCTCATCGTCTTTGACCCGAAAAATTCACTCTCATATAATTTTATTATAAATATACTGTTAAACATTCTTCCTTTTCCAACACAAATCTGAATCAAATACACAATAAGTCAGTAACGGTAATCAAAAATGATCAGCGCCGAGGGAGGAAAAATAGGAGTATAAGAGGCCGAGAGCTGGTGGGAGATAAAACAAAAATTGTAGTCAATATTACACTTCTTTCCTCTCACATAAGTCTAATTCTCAACAGCACCCTCTTCCTAACACTCAAAGTCAACAACACAAAAATGGTAAAAAAAAATATACAGACATAACAACCATGGAGAAAATTTGGTGAAATATAATATATAGTGAAACGGGGCCAGGCAAATTACAGGGGTCAAACTGATCTGCGGCCAGCCAATTATAACCCCGGAACCTTCCACAATCTGCCGTAATGATTGGCTAATTTTAACCAATCAGAAGTCGCCCTTTTTCCCTCCCTCCCGTGGGGTTTGATCTCATAATTTTTGTGGTGTAGAGAATTTTTTCAGGTATCAAATTTTTTTGGCCCCCATTAAGTACCATTTGCCAAAGGGTTTAAAAAAGCCACTTGTGATAAGGATATATGTGGTGGCTCTTATATCGTCACAGCCACGATAAATCAAGAGTCGAGTTATAGAGTTTTCATTCGTTTGGATTTGTGACGCTTATACATGTGTGGGCAAGCTAGGCTAGGCTATAGAGCAACTCTCTCTCTCTCTCTCTCTCTCTCTCTCTCTTCCAAAGAATTGTTTCAGGTATTTTGTGTTTTTTGCACATCTATATGCTCTGCCATTTATGCCGGTGGTGACATTGGACATTTTAGTTTATTAACGATTATTTTTGGTTATGCATGAGTCAAAGGAACACCCTTCACCAAAATTACTGGATTAATGAAGTCAGTCTTCTTCAATATCATTCTCTCTTCATTGTTTGAACTATATAATATATCTTAGAGGCTTCAATGTAAGTATCGAGTAAAGTTTATTATCTATGGATACCGCTTTCCTTACTTCAAGACTCTATTCTATTACGTCGCGGCTTTCCTTGTAACAATCCCCAGCCCACTACCACAGCCTCAAGCTTCACCACCACCACCATCACAAATACCATACTCTCTCCCTCCCCCATCACAGCCACTACCACCTCAGCCTCGTTACGTTTAACGACCAAGCGGCGATCACATTTCAGCATCATTGACGGCAAGGTGACTCCGCAGGGGGAAGTATCTATATGGTGGTGGTATATACTGCTCCTGGTATGCTAGTGTACTGGTGTGGGTATGTTAATGGTGTACAGGTTAGGCTAGAGGCTGTGGCGTATAAAACATTAAAAAGATAAATGGGCTTGATTTCTAGATGGGAGCCGAGACTTTCGTTGGCTTGGAAGGGGGAGTGATTGTGTGTGAACCATTAGGCTACACTGAGTACTGTCCTTACTTTCTGTATTTCTGCTTCCCTTTACTACCCCTGGTACTAGATCCTCCCTATCCCTTAAAAACTGGGAAATGGGGTATTGATAATGATGATCTACGGACAAGACCATATATGGCCCCATGCAATCTAAGTCCAGTTTCTAAATGTTTTAAGTGAAAGCAGCTACATACAACTAAGAGAAATGGGGCTTCAGTGGTCTATAAAAGTAACCTTGTACAAATGTTCTGGAATTAGCATGACCAAACTTAATTTTGACATTCTTCGGTCCTAACTCAACCTACATCACTTCCGACCATCAGCATTACTTAGTACATTCCTCTTATATATATATATATATATATATCCTAATTTTAGTATAATTTAGACATGTGACCGCTATTAGTACCATGAACTTGGACAGTGGTCACGCCATGGACCACAGCCACTACCACCTCAGCCTCGCTATATTTAACAACCAAGCGGAAGAGTTGTCAGTTGCCTTGCCAAAACCCAAGAAATCATTGTCACCTCTGCTACAAAATTAATCGGTATGTTGAGTACGTTTTACTACATGTAAAATGGGAGGTGAGTGGGTAACAGTCTTGGGAAAATGTATCCAAATCCATAATATTTACTTTTGACAAAATAATCTTCATTGTCACTTAAATCACTCAAAATCGCAAAAAAAATATTATCTAAACTTAATTCAAAGAGCTTTTTCGAAACTTACACCAAGTCAGATGCAAACGAGAACATCACTCCTAAGAAAATTGTTGCGAGATTAGTGAGTAACGACACTATTACAGGCAGCTCCAGCAGTATTTGAACCAATAAACTTCGAGATGATTTGTTCAAAAGTATCATGGTATGGGTAGAAATCCAACCACGACTGTAGGCTACTATAGGAAGACGACAGAAAACTTTATTCCCTCATCTCCAAATTCTCCTTTCTCTGCAGGCCATAAAATGGTTAAATTTTGTCAATAGATATTTCTTATTTCAATCATGAAACCACCTTCTTGACTTGCATCCCTGATTCGAACCACAGAAATACAAAACAGGGCGGGTAGAGACATCACTATGACACTTTCACAACAGCCAATAAAATACAGATATAATTAATGACGTCACCGAGCTACCAACAGCACTTTACACACCACAACTATTTGGGAAGGGCGGCAAGGGCCTACAGACAGTTGGCTCTTGTCGTGCAGCTGACGTCTCTGATTGATCCAGCCAGCACATCAGTATGTCTATCATCTATGGCTGGTCCATTGTATCTACCCCTTCTATCTACACTGACCTGACCTACCTAGCCTAACCTAACTAAGACAGTTAAAGGTTAAAGGTGCCAGCGAGTGGCAGTCACTGGGACAGAGTGTAGCACACACTGTGTGTATGAAACACAATATAGCACACATCACAAGGATGTAATGTATGGCCCAGCAACCAACTCCACCCACGTGAGACCCGAGTCAGCTTCGGCTATGGCTGACTAAGCAGGAAGACCTCAGACAGCTGACTCAAACCCCCCACCCCCTGCTCACAGGGGTGGTAACCTCTGGCATCAGTGGTATTTTTAACAGTTATGCTATATTAGTGCTTCATTCATGAGATTTAAGTAAACCCTGCATAGGATTATGCCGTCTCACTTATGGCCCCCAAAACATTTAGATAGTATAGAGGTCCAGAGGATTTTCTGTAATGTCACAACGCTTCACTTTTGTTTCAAGGGATATACTGGCGTCCATATTGGAGACCAGTTTGAATGTAAACATTGGTCATTGGACCTAACTTAGTATGCGATGGAAGGCCCTTCTTCATCGCGTGTTCTCAGTCAGTATGCAAGAACACTTGACAGTGAAGCTAAGGTCCGATATATTGAAAAGATAAGTGTCTTTTGGTGGGAATGACCCTTATATAACAGAGGGAAATGGTTGTCCTTTGGTGGAACTGTCCGCGAGTGAGCTACCAGACACTGCATACCATGATATTTACATATATTTGGTAGAAAGTAAAAGCAAGCAATTTACTGGAAAGTGTCTAGAGGCAATTAAGTATTTTATTGCTGGTCATGCGCAAAATGTGATGATCACTTCAGCTGCTACACCAGGCATTATGCTCATCACAGCTAATGTAAGGAATTTTCACACATCATTTTCAAGGTATGTTATGACATTTCATTCAAGATGAGGTAACTTACAGACTACATTGCAATGCCCTTCAGTTTATGACTGTTAAGAGTTGAGATACCTAATAACTTGGCCGAAATGAAAAGAGCATATTTTTATTTGTTCTATTCATTTTTTACCATATTATTGTGAAGAATGAACTTGTTTTGTACATAGGACTTAACCCCAATAACCTAATTTTTGGGAGAGCCTTTCTGGTAATATCTAACAATTACATATTTAAATTAATGTTACTTTTGTATAACTGCATAAGAGGTCCACGTGGCAAACATTTACAATTTGTGTATATTTCACAAGGGGACAATGTAATATATTCAGGTGTAATGAATTTAAGAGGAGATTGCACCTAAGTTCAGTGTTTTCTGCCATTGCCTCACGCGTCTCAGAACGGACCGGTATATTTTCCGTAT
Organism: Petrolisthes manimaculis; assembly: GCA_034508575.1. Taxonomy (NCBI): domain Eukaryota; kingdom Metazoa; phylum Arthropoda; class Malacostraca; order Decapoda; family Porcellanidae; genus Petrolisthes; species Petrolisthes manimaculis. Next base: position 21,407 of record JAWZYT010003277.1, read on the forward strand.
GCGTAACACAAATACAGCAATGTTGTTACGGCTTAAAATTGCTCAAAGATATTTATATGAGTGAAAATGTGATGAAAAGAAAAGAGTAGGCCTACTATCCTGTGTTAACATTATTACTCTAGTCGGGGCGGAATTCTCTTAAATAATGTCCATTTTCTCTAAATGGTCATACACATAAAAGAAAATATAAACCTAAGCACAGATTTTGGATAGCCCATACGAAACAATCATTACAACACGAGTAAGTACTGTAAGTTCAACAGTCATGTAGATTTAATAAGTCCTACCACCTCATATGTAAAGGCCCTTCCTTCTTAACATTACAACACTTCCTTGGTTACACACACACACGACAAAGCCAACGCCCTTAACACATAATTCCAATCTATTTTTACCCATAAACATGAACACTTACCAGACATGCGAACATCATCACACCCACCTATCCCTCCCATTCATATAAACACCCAAGGAATTACGAAACTTTTATCAGAGGTAGACATACACAAAGCGACTGGACCAGCAGGCAGCTACACACCAACCTTAACACAGTCATTTCCCACAAATACTTGGGAGTCCGCATCTCAGCGGTACCGGTACTGCGACACCGTCTGGGACCCACACACTAACAATAATATCAATATATTAGAGTTCATACAAAATAAAACTGCAAGATGGGCCAGACGTGATTACAGACACACTACATCAGTCACTTAGCTTAAACAAGACACAAAACTATACCCATTGACAACACGAAGACAGACAACAGATGATATACAAAATCACAAGCAAGTTAGTTGACATAGACAAAGACACATATCTACACCCTAACGTTACACGTGTACGATTCACTGGAGGCAACAACTTTAAATGCCATATACTGTACATACCAGACAAGTACTGATATATTTAGGCACTCAAATCCCATCTCATGTAGTTAATAGCCCCACTCTTGACACATTTAGAAATAGGATCACCAATCATTACCTCCCCAATCCTAATCCCCTTGTCCCTGACCCAATCCACCCTTATCCTAACCCCTTTCCTAATCCTCCCCTGGATCCTTTTAATTAAATTCCCCACACAACCCCTGCATATTATGCTGCCTATGAGCGGCCCTCTGCGAGACCCACAACTTGAACTTAAGTACATAATAACAGAACTGTTAAACTTGTGAGGTAATAATCATGTCCATAGGTGCGATATGTAACGTGTGAGGCAATAATCAGATCAAGTGTCAATAGGTGCAAAATTAAACTTGCGAGGCAATAATCTGATTATGTCAAAAGATGAAAAAAATCAAACTTTGGTTGGACTTCCCAATTAAGTGTCCAGTATAATCTACTGTCACACACCAAGTTAAACATTTCATGGCTTACCTCATTCTTCCTGAACGTCCTCGATATATGACTGTGCCTTCCTTCACTGACAAGCACTAAAACAGAATATATATTAAAAAAAAGTCCTGGTATGCCTGACTGAATGATGGTGTAAACATTGTTTATCCTTACTATACAATCTCAATAATGGTACATAATCACTAATAAGTTGGTTTGATTTGGGTTTAATTTGGAAAAAGATCATTTAATGTAATAAGTGTCGTATATTTATTATTCATATTACAATTTTTAGAGTTATTGGTAGTTTTACTTATAAGATATAAATAAGCCTAGGTCCGAGAATATACATTTGGTGGCCGGTCTGGACTGGCTCGGATGGTCTAATAAGTTAGGGAAAAGAAACATTAGGTAGTATTCGTTTCAGCCTTTGGCGATCGTACTACTTGGATTAAAATTGTGGAAGAGTGTGTTGGAATATGTTTAGTGCAGTGAAGAGCAACGTGGTGAATGTGGGTCGTGTAAATAGGCTATGGTTACCCCTGAATGATGTGACAGTGACTCTGGCTGGGGTACAAAGTGTCAGGAGGTGAGTTTATGTATTATACACTTTACGGTATTTATCTATAGAATATTGCCGTTTTGTAGCAATGTTGTCAGATCCGGCTGGGTCCCAGTATTTTGTCCCGGTCATTTCCTGGTACTTTACCACTTATTTCACGGTAGTTTGCCCAGGTTAGGTCCCGGTAGTCTGCTGCGGTCTAGGTTAGGTTAGGCAAGGTCAGGCTAATTTCAAAATGTCCCAATTGAATATGTCCTATCTTAGAAATGGGCCATTTCCGAAGAAAGTGCCATACAAGAAAAGTGGCGGTGTGTTAGAATGGTATAAATTAGTGAGTAAAGAAGGTAAAAACATCGTAATACCAACCGGCAAGAGTAGATATTTATCCACTTTACTTAATTTACGTGCTCGTTACTGCATATTGCTTAATTTACGTGCTCGTAAATGTATGTTACTGCACTTAATTTTCGTGCTTGTTACTGCAATTACTTAATTAATGTGCTCGTTACTGTATATTATTTAATATGTATTCCTATTAGTATATATTACTTAATTTGCGTGTTTGTTACTGTCTCTAATTGTGGTAGCCTCGTAAGGGTTGATAAAGAATTATTCTAGCTTCTAACCATATAAAAAGAACCTGTATGCTGTTTTATCTTAATTAAGTACAGTAGATGTATCCATATTTATTGTTCAGTGAATACATTCCAGCACATCACACACTGACTGTTAGTGATAATGCCCCTTACAGTTATGACCAGAGTAGGGCTGCTTTTCCAACCCAAATAGGCTAATGGCCGTATGCAAGAACATTCATCGTATGTACGATGACATGGTACCTGTAAGACGGCTCCATAGACAAACAACAGAGCCATCGAACCGGTACCACGCTATTGAATACACCATGAATGTTCTTGCATATGGCCCTAAGATGTAATGAAGGCCAAATATAGTTTCCTATAGACCTACTTCTCACAGGATTTCTCTCCCACCAAGAGAGCCTCCCCACTCTTTGCTCACCAACTCCTCAAAATCTGATCTTTCTCATCTTCTTAAAAGCCTACTATTCTTAACTGACTTATTATAGCCTACCTCTGTCGTTTTTATATGTTGAGTGGAGTGGCTGCTACTGTATTTTGAATATTTATACAATAAAATTATGTTCGTCTTTTCATCGGTTCAGAATTATTATATGAATAAGTCCTGAAGAGCTACTAAGTACAATATTATTACATGCTGTAGATAACAGATCATGAAGATTTACCGTTCCTATAAAAAAATTAGCCATGTTATATTATTATTATACCCCTTTAGCACAGATTGGTTATGTTGTTGTTAATGTTCTCCTGGGGCAGAATGGCCTCCTGCCACACAGACCCCTGGTACGTTCTGGTCGCAATGAAAAAACAAATTAATATAAAGGAAGAGCTGGCCCTATATGCCTGGGCTACCAAAACACATCCTAGGGAAATAGGACCAGAGCTTTCTGGACCAGGGAGTCTACAGGGAAGGTCTTTGATTCTACAGCCAGTACTGTGGGCCCAAGTCCATGTTACCACAAGAGCTACAAGTGGGGCTGCACTTTCCATGAGACCAGCCCTGCAGGGACCATAAGGGGGAGGGATACACTGCTGCATGCAAAGGGATAATGCACCCCCGTGTGCTGGTGGTCCATGCAGCAGTAAAAAAAAAAAAAAACTCCGGTTCCAGTACACCTCACATGGATTTTTATTAATCCATGTGGGCAGATCTCGTCAATTCCACTAGCATATGACCAGATCTTACAACAATCTTTATTCTAGCCCTGTGGGTGATGGCTAGTATTTACAGAGAATAAAGCCAGCCCCCCTAGGCAATAAATAGGATATGTTTGGAATAATAGTGAATGTTTAGCAATATAATACTGTACCGTATATGAGTTATCCATATTTCTCTTATTTCAGAACGAGAAAACCACTGTGGCTTCCACCAGCCAAGAGCAAAATGTTCAAGATCCCTCCAAGGAAATATATCCCTGAGGAAGAGAGCAGAGAGCTTCTGCGTTTGTATAATAATTACAGAACTCAAATGAAAATGATTCGGTATATACAGTAATTATGTTTTTGTACTGAGATAACTGTTGAATTGATGGTCAATTATTTCTTCCATACTATGTTTCCATCTTCTAAGTACGTACTCATCTTACACATGCGAAGCGTCACCAGGGCGAGGTCCGCTATGGTGTACTTAACCGTCTCGCTGTTATTGTGCGGGGCGGCCTTACTAACACGCCTTTCCCAATATTGAAAATAAACTGGAAGTAACTAATATGGTCATGATTGATAATAATGTGTCTGCAATATTACAGGCGACACTTAAAGAATGAGGTACAGCGTACAGCAGCCACCTCAGAATTGGCACTGCAGCAGGCAGCAGAGGAGGAGGCAGAGCACCAAGCACTGATGGAGTATAACCTTCAGGAGAACCTGAGAGTGGCAGCATTGAGAGGGAAAAGGTGAATTTAATTATAAACCATATGATTTACATCCCATAATACTGTCCTAGTAATCCCTCTACCCAAATATCTTAAGTACTGTACTGATAAGTAAGGGTTTGAGGGTTGTGGACAAGAACTTTTTTATCTGGGACCAGTGTTTATGTTTCATTCTCTGTGTCAAATTATAGTATTTCAAGCAGACATTTTCTTTCTCGGTGTAATTACACTCGCATATTTTAAATTATTTTTCCACACAAAATATTTTTAGACCACAGACAAGAGATAAAGAAATATTCCTGTTTCACTATTCAAATCTACTGTTGCTCAAGACATTACTACCTTTAATGGCTACCTACAATTATCACATGCAAGAGAGATATAGTAATGAAGCTTGTTGTATTGTCAGAATTAAATTTATTTGTGATTTAAATTTACTGAATGAGGCTCATTTCCATTCTAGAGTGCAGAAAGAATTTGAGGCTGAAATGGCAAGAGTGGAGGCTACAAAAAAATACCAAGAAGAAAAAGCCTTACTGGCCGAGGAAGAGGCAATGCGCATAATTACAGAGACGCAGGTATAGTTATCTACGTGTTGGCCAGTAGTGTATTTAGTTTGTTCTCTTGCTTTATTGTAGAGTTGATGTGCACAGGGTATCCATTTTACACTCAACCCTGGATTTTGTGGATTATTAGGGGGAAAGAGGCATTGGGAACCATAAAGTCAGGAATTATGTAAGTCCAAAGATTACCAATATTGTTACCAATTACCAAATATTTTCTACTAATTTTGCTGAAAGCTCACACCCACTCTGAGTGTCTCCACATGAACGCTACTGCACATACCACTTTTAATAAACTGCAGCATCTAAGTCTATATTCTTACTCAGTTTTATAATTATGTTTTCTTGCCTTAGTATCACCCTTTTGCATTGTGCTATTAACTGAAAACTATATTGCATAATCTTGCAACTTTTGTTTTGCACACTTTATATCCAGTTTGTTTTTTTCACTCGCAACACTTCTACCCACTTCCTGTTTCTTAGGCACTGTAAGGTGATTAGGTTTCCTAGTACGTTTTGGTTGGTTAGGCGCCACTGTGGGAGGCATTGTACACTGATTTGGCAATACAATAAACACTGGAGAGATGTGTGGCTACACATTGATGTCAAAACAACAAATGGTGACCGGCGAGGTCACTGACTTTGCGCTTTGCCTCAGAAAAGTGATGCCATGTTGTTTCCAGTGCTTAGTCTTCCCAATGGTGCTCTTCTGAGTCACTGCCCTCTGAATTCGGGCCATAAACTAGCCCAAAGCCACACGAATGACCAAGCTAGGCCGAGGTCTGCAAAATCGAGGTTTGAGTGTATTTGGTACGTCAGTGAATTGATCCCCTAATATTTTGTGGTATTTGCTTAATGTAGGGAAGTGGTGTTCCCATCGCCCACCATTCTTATGCGATGGTTTATCCTCAAATCCCCCTATGATACCCCACTTTCTAACAACGACCCAACCAGCCTTGGAGCTGGTCCCCTTCCCTGTCTGGGTCCTACACTGGTGCTAGAGCCTCCCTACCCCTTGAAAACAGGGAAATGGGATATGGATGATAATGATGTATTCATGATATAAGGAGTTCATTTACCTTAGTCAGAGCAAGAATGATAACTAATGTACCTCTTGATTATATATTGATACACTACTGGAGAATGACAGTTATTTTATAATGGCCACACTGCAATAAAATTTTAGGATATAACTTACATAATTTAAAGAACATTGTATTTATATGCTTGCAGGAGTTTGCGAAGTCATTTATAAAGCGTGAGGACCTGGAACAAGCAATTGAAGCAGCTATAGCCAACCCAGTCGATTACAACTTTGCTGTTGATAATGAGGGGCATGTATTCCGAGGCCGCCTCACTAAACCTCAAGACACAGATGAAAAGGACTGGGAGAAACTACCTGCCACTGCCATGCAATAATGTTTAGGGATCAGTTAGTACCACCATTTTATTCAGTAATGATCAAAAGTTTTATTACTTTTTTTTTCTTTGAGGTTCAGTGATCTCATGAAGGTATGTGATACAATGGTCTCATCTTCTTGACTAATAACTTTAACACTAATGAACTTGTGAAAACTTTTTATCGTATTTTATTTTTCAGTTTGCAACACCATGAATCTGAAAATATATAATAAAAAATTAATAGTGAGAGAACTTTATTACTTGTGGCAATGTACTGTATAATTCAATTCAGTAGTATAAAAACTAGTACCAGGCCAAGAAAATTGACAAATAAAAGGATACAGTTCAGTTCAATAATGTAAATAAAAAATTATGGATGAATAAAAGGAGATTGTCATGTTATGAAATAAGAGCATAATAAAGGCTGAAGTACAGTTGGTGTCAAGAGTTTTGTTGCCACATCTACCAAGTCATGAAGTATTGTATGGAAATATAAGCTTCACAGGCTCGTAAATTGGAAACCAGAGAAGTATATTAGTTGCCCCCTGGATATTGTAATTCTGTTTGGTGGATGTGTTTGTTTAAGTATTATCCCTTAAGTTGTCCTTCAAGAACCATTGAGTGAGGCGACACGACCTTTGCCGCCGACTGTACATATGCTGTACACAATGAGGATGATCAGCAAGGACTTGTGGGATATGATGATGCCTATGTAAGGGAATACAGTATAACAGAGAAGTAACCATGTACAGTACAAAATAAACACTGATAAAGACTATAATGGAGTTAATAGAAAAGTGACAACTTCTGAATGACGTCAGACAACTCTTCTAATGTATAATAAATGTTATAGAAATTATTTTTAGTAACTTTCTTCTAGTTCCAATCAGGTATGGGAAGATGGTACTGTAGTATATAATTATAATTCTGTATTGTATTGTTTTCTTATACATTCTTTTATGTACAAAGAAATGAAACTACTTGCCTGAAGAGAAGACGTGACAGACTTTTACTTATATAGAAATGCTCAAAATATATTAGTACAGGCAGATTACTGGTACAGTAGTAGCATTAGCATGCTAGACTACTGTATCTTAGGACAGGAAGGGGAAGTTCCCTCCTGATATCTAAGCTTATTTGGGATGAAATTCATACCCATTTTTACCAGTACCCGTCTTTTCTCCTTATTGTGTCTTTCAGTTTCTGAAATGCAATGGTTTCAAGCTGCTTAACAAAACTTTATATTTTTATTATACAAAAGTGTACCAATGTTGATATTTGAAGGTACAGTACTCTACTCATGGGGAAAGACATGATAATGGTAAAGAGGGAAGTGGATTCAGTATGTAACATGCAGACAACCAGAAAGAAGCTTGTAATCATTTAAGAGGATTAATAACAGTATATAACTACAGGAGGATTATATAAGTCTGTAAAGGGGAAAGAAAGAAAACTGTGTTAGTTCAGAAAGACTTGTACTATGGAGGGACAACAAGCATAAAGGAAAAAAGAAAATGAGGAACAAACAGGACTCACACCCGTAGCTTTAAAACATTTGAGGGCCCTTACTGGAGCTCTATGAACCCTCCAAACTACTCCAGGCAACAGATTCCCTATTCGAAACACTGAAGCGTTTTGTGGCCTGGATTATTTGAAGGGTTCATAGAGCTCCAGTAAGGGCCCTCAAATGTTTTAAAATTACGGGCCTGAGTTTAAAAGAAGACCACCCTAGGCCTGGAAGACCCTGTAGGATGAGGGAGAAGGTAATAAATTGGACAGCAAACACAAAGGAAGACAGTTGAAGAGAGGAAGGGATTGGCTCAGGTCCAAAGATGCTCCAAAGCCCTTAAAGCATTTCTTACTTTATGACAGGCAATACCCTCCTATGAAGATACAGTACTGTACAATTTTTGCATGTATATGTGTATATGTTACCCTGAGGAGACAATGATTGAGCCACCTTGGGCAAAGCGAGGATCTTGGTTTAGAGAAATCCACATTATAGACTGAAGGATTGAGCAGAGGCTGCCTTCCATAAGCCAAATTAGTTTGGAAACATATGTGTGACCAAAATAATACAAGATTGAATTGTTGTTGTCGATGTTCTCCCGGGGCATAATGGCCTCATGCCCCACAGACCCCTGGTCACAGTGAATAAACAAATTAAAATAAAGGAGGGACTGGCCCTATATGTCTGGGCTATCAAAGCACATCCCAGGGAAATGGGACCAGAGCTTACTGGACCAGGGAGTCTGGGGGCCTCTGACTGCCAGGGAGATTGGGGGGGAAGGTCTTTGATCCTACAGCCAGTGTTGTGGGCCCAAGTTCACGTTACCACAAGAGCTACAAGTGGGGCCGCACCTTCCATGAGACCAGCCCTGAAGGGACCATAAGGGGTGTGGGAGTTTACACTGCTGCATGCAAAGATAAATGCTTCCCGTGTGTGCTGGCAGTCCACACAGCAGTGGAAAAAAAAGGAGCCTCTGGTTGCAGTACACCTCATTTGGATTTTTAATCCATGTGGGCAGATCTCGTCAAATCCACTAGAAAGTGACCAGATCCTACAACAATCTTTATTCTAGCCCTGTGGGGGATAACTAATATTCACAGAGAATAAAGTCAGCCCCACTGGGCCCTAGATTGAATTGTAATTAACGGTGCAATTCATAAGGGGGAATATTAACAGGAAATTAACAAAGAAGGGTTATCATATTTTCTAATCACAGCATTACAACATCTGAATGAAATCTATAACATTTTGTTGAAAAATGCAACACAAAAATATAAATATACTTCATTTAACATAGTTAAGCAATATCTTCAGAAACAGTTGGATGGCTACTCAGCATCCAGATATCAAACATACTTAAGGAAGTATCAGGCATGATACTTCCTGGTCTATCATGAAACTATACACAATATGGAGGCCTTTTAAAATTAAACATTACAATTTCATTTCCCTGACTAGAAAAGAAGCTATTAGTGATTCAATTTGCCTGTGTAATCAGTGTTATTTGATTCAGTTATACTACCGTACTGTATGTTCTTACACACGAATGATGTGTGTGTGTTTCATATCTGGCACAGCCTCAAAAATGGAATATAAAGAGTCCATGCTGTTACCTTGCCAACAAAAAAAACTTAAGTAATTAATTAATACTACAGTACTATTCAAGAGGTAGCACTGGAATCAGATATTACAACATTGCCTTCATTTATAGATAGTGCAGCAGCTGTTGTCTTTAGGTAGATGTCACACTAGTAGAATTTTTATACAGTATGTTTATTTACAATATTTATACTGTAATCTGTATTATCAGAAACATATGTGATCTGGACCTTCACATAAAAATCCAACCATATAAAGATTATGCTTCTGCACATCAGCCTAGAAACACTAGGCACTATACTAGTTACACGTGAAGACAAGACACCCATAAAAAAAAATTCACACCTCACCTTACAATATGGAAAAATATAGATAGATGCAATTTCAGAAAAGTTGTGAAGTTGGCCTAACTCAACTTTGTTCTGGAGACAACAGTGATCAAAATGAAAACCCTTAACTCTACAGTGTGAATCTTATATGACAGGTGCATAACTATCATTTAACTGAGTGGCAGGAATGGCTTTGGCATCTATGAGTGTATTAAAAAAGCCCTGTATCACAATAAGGCCAGTACATGAAGCATATGGTACAGTTGTGGAAGGGAGTTTCTTTACCCTCATGGGATCCCTCTTACACATATACAGGTATAAAAACGAAGATGATTGGTAGATACGTTGCCAGGAAATTTCATTCATAATATAACATTAAGGTCAACTAAAGGTGTGTGCTAGGATATAGAGGAACCCCATGGGGGTAAAGAAACTCCCTTCCACAACTGTACATCATCATTTTTAGTTTAGTCACCTTAACAGCAGATCTCCCACAGGTAGAGAGTTGGTTCACTTTTGGAAACATTAGACAAGGACCTTTTATTGAATATCCATCAGTGTGATTGTTGAATTGGTGTTTTTTCCAAAAAATTTTCTTCAAAATTTACTTGAGCCTTGATGATAGCCATGTGTTGTAACTGGGGAACGGCACACTGTTGTGGTGCAGCACCCACTTGTTACAGCTCAGGTGTTTTTGTCAAATGACATTGCATAAACATCATCCAGATTCAGGGCACTCATAAGTTTCAATGGACTTTCTACCATCTTACGCTAACAGGACCATTAAAGAAAACTGAGAACAAACTACAGGTATACAGTACTAGCATAGCATCATAGTGTGCTATTTGCAACAAATCAAGTTTTTCACTTACAGTTTTACCATAAAAAAAAGTGATGCACAGACCTAGCTTGTTACTTTCCAACAACTTGCAAATCACTGGGACTCACACATATATTTATGGCTCCTACAAAATTCATTCAGGAAAATATCAAATGCACATAAATATTGTTAATATTTCAACAAAGCAAATCAATTAGAAAACCTGCTGGAAATGATGTCTTTTATAAACTGGTAGATATGGAAAAATCAATACAATTTCTCCCACAAAATAACACAGTCAAATACCTATCTTCTGCCTGCCAAATGCAGTGAAAATACTTCAATATTAGAAGGTCGCCAACATATATACAGTGGTTTTTTTACTTGAGCACAAAAACCTTGATAACAATTATGGAAGACAAACATAATCTGGTTTTATACTACTGCTGATTAATGCTCTTCAAGTATTAAATAACCTTGTTTATGAGGCGTCTCAAGAACGATGGGCAAATCAGTTAATTTGTCAATTTTTGGTGTTCTGTTGCTCCATATACAGCACCAAATGCTGAACCCCCTGTTTAGATTGGCCAATAAAAAATCAACCTTTTAGAGGGTTGTAATATAATCCATAATATGACACAAACTTGTGACTGTGAGGTAGGTGCATTGAGATACCATGGGAAGAAGGGCAATTAGCAGCAGTTTGTCTAGCCAATAAGAGGGCAAGTGTGAGTTTCCTCTTACCCGTGGCCAATCAGAACATGGCATACACACTCGTTGTCACTCATCCCCATGACAATGGCTTAGTTTGGCTTGTGTTTACACAGCTAATTCCCTTCCTTGATTTTGATTGTTTGTGCTGTCAATACTGCAAACATGAGCTTAGATTTAAGTGAAAATGGAGCACACAAGGAAAAGGTAACAACAACCAGCCATCCCACACCACCTTTACTCAGACATGAAGCAGAGTTAATACCTTTTATCCTGTACTGTACTAATAAAACTTTCCACTATGGTCTCTTATTACAGAGGACCAACTAAAAAATTAAGTATTCTAATTAACAGAATTTAATTATTTTCCTTTTAATATCAGAATAATCAGATGTGGATAGGGTGCACAGTTTATATGTTAACTTCATGTAACCTCTTTGTATAAAATTAATGAAAAATTTACCAATATTTACTGACAATTTATTAGTGTGGATAATTACCCACAGAGCCAATCTTTATTTTTTTATGTATTTATATTTTCCTTCCAATGGCAATGTATAAATTTTGCTCTGGGTTGTTTTTGGATGATGAACACAATAGCTACTCTTTAACAGTAATTATAATTTTTTTTATTAATGGTGCATTGTTTTTGTTCCACAAGACGCCTCATAAGTACTATTACGGCCTTAAGTTCATTGCCACACTATTTTGGCCAACCCCAGGATGTGGCACCATCATATGTACTATTAGACATTTTCTGTTGGTAACATCTCATAATCAATGATATTCTCAATACTGTATTTATAATAATGCTTATGAAAAACTAGACTGTGATACTGTATATCGAAACGTAATACATGCCACTCATAAACGACATCCATTGATTAAATACCAAATGACATACACTCCATCACTAAGAAAGTCTAGGAATCATGAATTAATTAAATATTTTTAATATCAAAAAACACAGTTCAGTCAATAGGAGTATTTCCTATCCCATAGCAAGCACTACAAAGATATAATAAAGCATCTGAATATAAACCAATATGTTTGAATGGTGCATAAATATTAAAATTATATTACAACAGATATGTATAAGGAAAATATCTGCAGACAAGCCATCAGAATAACCAAGTACTGTTTAGTCATAGCAATGGAAACCAACATGAAGGTAACCAAATCACAGGACTCTTGCTGTGAAAGAAAATTTAGAGAAGCATCATGATGCTGAACTTCAGTTGGATCAACTCTGTGCTCAGGAAGATCTGCCATTCTGGGCCAAAGTAATTTATTCCGAGTAGCCTATTATGGGCTTTACATAATTACCGTATATTGGTCTGCATCATTGTAGATTTTTCTTGAAGCTACTGTATAAAGCTTATAGACCAGATGTGGCACTACTTCAACGAAGATAATTTGTTTGACATGTGTTACAACACAGATACTTTGAGTCAAAATAATCTGTCATGCTCCGGGATTTATTTTTCAGAGAAAGGGAGGAGGTGAAGCAGTCTGCAGGTTCCCCATAATATGTTGCACATTTGGATGGCCTGTTGTACAAAACAAAGTTATTTCCTACATCATTTTCATATCCTCTGATACATCAGACAAACCTTCAGCTCGGATACTACCTCCATTAGGCTTGTTAATACGATATCAACGTTTTTGTAGTACAGTATTACAGTATCAGCAAATGTAATAATCTACAAGGCAACTCATATATCCATGAATGTGACACTGCCTCATCATAGGGTTGGCTAGTAAAGGGTGGCGAAAAACTCCTGGCCACAATAGTACATGTACAGTTATTCATCGCTTAATGTAACTCATCACACTATCTATAGAATATTTCAGTAAAGTATCTGTGTTCAAATATATCTTTGGGCTCAGCTGAAAGTTCTTTGGATGGGAATATGGCACACAAGCTCAAAAAACGGATCTGTGCAAACTTTGGGTGAAACATACGAGCTTTAAGTTGATGGGTAATGGGATGTACAGTTGAGCAAGTAGAAAGTGCAAGAAAAATATGAATGTAAAAATCTTTCATTTCTTTTGTAATAAACCCTGGTATTTTTATCAATGAATCACTACAACTCCAGAGACAATGTAAAGTGGAACATGACTGACTGAAATTATGAGAAGCAACCAGATGTGGCCACAGAAACTCATATTTTACTTACACCTTCTACTTGCTCAACAGTACAACCCTCCCAGCAGGAGGGAAAAAATAATTCTGGAGGTTACTGGGTTTTTCTGCAAGATACTTATTTGAGCACATGTGCATTAATCCATTAGTTATTATGGACTCTTTAAAAACAAACTTAACATTAGAATTTTTTATCCATATGTGTTTTACATATGGATGGTAACAAAATTCAATGGTAAAACCCTGAAAAGTGAGAAGTGGAATGAACACAAAATGTGGCTTGGTTTTTGCCAATGTAACCTTATATGCTAATTTTAGCCACATGCCTGAAAAGATAATGAGACACACTGGCATACGGCTGTGAAACTTTGGAGTGGTATGAACATCAGAAATCAAGAGTAAGAGCAGTATGCTGAAAAGTGTGTGTAGAATAAAAAAAACTAAGAGCGAGAAATATATGTAAACATATGTAAAAGACGTGGTGTGAGAAAATCACTGGATCAAAGAATGGAGGAGAGTGTTATGAGATGGCATGGGCATGTGGATATAATGGATAATACAAATGTGGTGAAAAAAGTGTATGAGAGCGATTTTAAGGATCATAGAAGAAGGGGATGACCAAGGAGATGTTCAGATAACATGCTGCATAGCTGTTGGTCTCATAGGAAAGGGATTTTAATGTATCACTGGCAAGGGAAAGAAGAAAAGTATTTTAAATTAACAAAGTGATAACATGCATTAATTTATCCACATCACACATACTACTATACACTTTGATAAACTGTACTATATAATCGTGACATAACTTTCGATACAGAAAAAACCCACTAATCATACATTTATTATATACCGGTATGTCAAGACTTTTACATAAACCAGTCTGTAACATTATTGACCTTTCTCTATGCAATAACTGTTCCAGGAAGGTGCAGTATGTAGGATTAATAATGTTTTTATAATCAATAAGCAAATGGGTAATGGAAAGTGAGGTCCCCACTGGACATTTTTCTTCAATAAATTAAACTTGACATTTGTTGTGAACTGACTAATTCTTCAATAAACTTGTTTTTGCTTAGAAAAAGATACTACAGTACTATATAAATACATACTGGTACCTGTTGTTTTGCACATTATTCCTGAGACGCTCTGTATATAACTTTATTTTATCCTTCCTTTCAATGCTCAGACTGAATATCTAGGTGTTCAGGAAACCCAAGAAAGTTATGTTTTCTTTTCCATGTGATCCTGAAGTTCAGGAAATAGTTCCTTCAACAGAACCTCCAAGACAGTCTGCAAAAATGTATTACAATATCATTTCTACTTGAACCTAATTTTTATGAGAGTCTGTAAAAACAAAACATTGATTAAGTAGATACAGATATAACTATTTTTGAGAGGTACTACCATGAGCACAAATGAACCTTATTTAATTAAAGTGTTTTGAACATAATACATCATCATCATTTAGGAACATAAAGTAAAACCTGTCAACCTCTGATGTTATATACATCTGAGTGCCAAATCTTCATGCAAATTTATCGGTTTCTGTGAGTGGAAGTACAGCAGTAAAAGGAGTGTGGAAAAAGCATTTTCATTGTTTGATTACAAAAGTAATGGTGATAAACATGGGGATGGAGATGGGTGATAGACAGCAGGGTATACAATGCATGTAGAAAAGATGGAGGTTGGAAAGGTAATAATGATGTTGAAGGTGGCAAAGGCCCAGGGTGTAGATGGAATAATGTTGAAATATGAAGTGGTGGAATGAATATTCCTTACATGCAACTCGGTTTGGATAGCAGGGACAGGTGCCAGAGAAAGAGAGAAAAGAAATTTTGGCTACAGCCTACTTGACTCAGGCTCTCACAAGATAAAAACGTCAAAAACTGGTGGAATATTATAATCGTGCTTCCGTACAAGGGTACTAAGAGTAAAGATGAGAGTGAAAATTATATGAGAAGTGGTTTTCTCAGTGTGCCGGGAAAAGTGGATAGAAAAGTTTTTACTGAGAAAGTGCTGGAAGTAACAGTGAAAAGGTTAGTGAGAGCTTACATAAAAGAGGTTTTTGTTGAGGGCATGGTGCTGCAAAGTTGTAAAGAGCTTTGTGGCTCCTCGCCGGGCATTTTGTTGACCAACTAGAGTACATAATAAGACAGGCAGGTTGTTCACAAACTGCTCCCGAGCCTCATACCTGTAAGGAATAAATAATAGTGGAGGCTTTAAAACAATAGTACAGTCAATAAATTGGGAACTCTATCACCATTATAGTAGTTCATTCATTACTTCAAATATTCCGTACTAAACACAAATTGCCCTCACATCTAAACCTCACCTATCATACAGAATGTTGCTGCTCTTCTCACTTTATTAAATGTCTTTACTCACAACTAGGAGCCCCCTTTACCCAAGAGGTTAATAACCTTTCCAGCTGAATATATAACTGACCGAGTCCTGAGTTTGTCTTCCTCTGTGCGTGGGGCTGGTGTATCTTGGAGGTGATCATGGGCAGGCCAGCAGTTGTCCCGCACAGTATGAAGATAGTATAAAACCATAGCCTCGCTGAGCAAGCTCGACACTGTCTCCCTAACATGCCTGGAAAACAAAAGGTGTCATTAACCCCTCAAGACTGCAATTACTGGAGCTGCTGTTCTTTCTTGCTGCAAAAAAATTATATTTTCAGCTTTCAGCAATGCATATATCATCATTATAAATTTAATGAGCTTGATTTTACACACCAGAATAAGGTTAATTTCAGTATCATATACCAAATATTATGTTAGAGCAGAGAGCTAAAAATGAAAACAAATACTGTATAATAGGTATCCCTAAAATATAAGGACTAATGGGTTGTTGTTGAAGTTCCTCAAGCTGTCTGGCTGAGCAGCTTTGGTACTAATGGGTAAAATTACACACCAAAGTTATTTCCTACATCATTATTACACACCAAAATAAGAACAAAGGACACATGCTGTTCAAAGTGGCTAAAGTTGATATTCCATGGCAGCAATACTATGTACAGTATACTAATTTTGTACTGTATTTAGGTAAAAAAAGAGTGAGTTAAATAAAATCTTGTTAAATATAATTTAGCAATATAAAAATACAGTCTAGTAGTATCTATCTTTCTGACTAAAGCCAAGTGCATTATCTTTCAAGGGATGCATTGGTCACACATTCATGTGGATTGTCAATACAGTTATTATGGTCCATAACCATTACAGTATAAAGTAATTTTCACATCAATCTCACCAGCAGGAAATTTTGTTATTGAAAAAATCAAGTAGATCAATTGTACTATCCTCTTTAAAGCAGCAGAATATGCTTTAAACCTACACATTACAAATAAACTCCAATGACCAAGAGAAAAAAACATACTTGGTTATGGTCTTTCCATAAGTGATCTGGACAAAGGATATAAGAGTCTTGCGAAGCCACTTGCTGACTCCTCGCAGCTCACATAGTTCCTCAAGAAACGTGAAGAGAGGCTCGGCGACAGAGTCCTTGCCTCCATCACCTCCACCTTCACCTACGTCCATCATCAGTCCAAGATCCTCTTCATCACTGTCACTCTTACCCTCACTCCTGGAAGATGGAATCATTCAAGAACAGTCTGAACCTAGCCTGAGTTCTGAAACCCATTGGTTAAATTCACCGATACATTACATTAGAGAAATCAAGAAATTTTATAGAAAAAATATTAGAGGTTAACTAATTACAAATCTTAGGAGTTACTGTCCACTACTTTCCAAAAATATATGGTAACTAAGGAACTGATACTGTAGTGACAAAAATTTGTTCATAACAATGTAATTAATTTTCTACTTCATGTAAAATAGAAAAAAGAAGAATTTGCTATGCCAGAAAGACCCTCTAGTCACAAGAGAGGGAAAAAGGAGAAGGGACAGAAAGCATGAATGAAAATGCGGGAAAAGAAGAACAGCTGTAAAGAAGAAAAGGTCCAACAGGGTGCCAAAACCTTTAAACTATTACCCATAAGCAATGCTCCCAGAGGGGTTTTAAACTTGAACATTGTTAGTAGTTCTATTCTACAATCTCCCTAATAATGAACATATATCATGTCAAAGACATAAACTAATCATGTGCCAGGGCTGCTCAAAGAGCTTGAAAAACATCACAACTCATAAGTGTAATGTATGTGCTGAATCACACACAAGTAGTTTTTATATATCTATATGTTTCATCTTGCTACCCTGCAACAAGTAACTTTAAAAGTTAAAAACAATGGAAAAAACAGTGGAAACATTGACTATCATTATGCGATGGCATCACAGTTGCCAATATCCTATATTGACAACACCACCATAGAGATGGTAATTCGAGTTTTATACAAAATTAACTTGAGTCACTTCTCAGACTGGAGGCCTTTGTGACGATGCACCTTGAAATTCTCTGCATAACTCCGACTGTCCAAGACACTGACAGCGCCTGAGTTACCCGATATCCAACTTATAAGTATCCAACTAAACGAGAGTTTATTGTACTATTATACTACCAGTTCAGCTGTTAATCATGTTACTATCTTAGTCAAATGAAACTACTGTAGCATCACTTTAAACATACTGGATTCTTAAACTGACAAATACATTATCAAAATACTTTACTACAGTGCTTAACATACTGAAAGTAGTGGGTGGCAAAGAACCAATCATTACAAGTACTGTACATGGTTATTGTACCGGGCTTTAACTGCAGATATAGCACCACCCTGCCTTGAGTTGGTAGGTCGAAACCGCCTAGGTCTGTAATGCATTAATAAGGTACCATACATGGAAATATAAATGAAATGATTGCTCTAACAGAAAAATATTGAATTCTCTCATAGAATAAGTAATTACTGTACAGTATGTGACTTTTTAGGATTTTATAGAATTTCAGAGGGAGTATATTCATTTATGTTTCTATATATATCTGCTGCTCTGTTATAATATAAAATGAGATACAGAGCAATACTGCATCACCATTATCATTGGATTCACTCTCATACTTATAGTCCTCACAATTAAAAGGGTTATAGCTATGAAATATTGAGGCTAATAATAATCTTGAATAAAATTCTCTCTACATTAAACTATACTCAACGTACTGAAATCATTTGGGTGTTACACCATGTATGGGATTTGAAATTACAAATCTCTGTGGTGAGCATTTCACACATATACTGTAAATATATGTAAAACATCATACCCTTTAAAGAAAGTAGAGAAAGAGAATTTTGATTTCTTGCGTTGAATCTCCACCTGCTTGAGGTGCTCAGGAGAGGGAGAGAGATAAGCATAGATGAGCTCCGAACTTGATAACTTCTCATCGGCAAGTACAGCATCAAAATAATTCTGTGCCACTGTCCTCACCTTCTCCAGGTGTGCTTTGTCCACCTTACCAAACAGTATTTTGCTGGCTACAGATGGAACTTCCACACCTTTCATCCATGGTGCTATCTGGCTGTTGAACAATGGGAGTATTAGGTTAGGTTAAGTTTCAATTAATGTACTGTACTGTATATGTTATTCTATGACTCATCTGGCAATCCATTTATTTTTCTCACCCACACACTCTTTACCAATCCCTATGTTACATCAAAAATGTAATACCCATGGAAAGAAAACTGCATGCTGGCTAAAGCATAGATACAGTACTGTGTCATTTAGTGAATTGTCCGAGAGCATATATAAAAAGCATTTCATCCTTTTTGGACAAAGAAAATCATTATTAATACTGATGCCCAGTGGCAACACTGTAACAAATGAAGTTGGAAGAATGGTCCCTGTGCAGTATATCTAAAGTGAACCACACATTGAAACAAAATTGAAAACAAAATCCCCTGCGTGACCTACGAAGATTAAGTTTCACCCTGTCTCTAAATGTTATATGCTAGGAGTCACCTCCCATTCTCATTTAGTTTTCATTTAAAGGGGAGGTGAGGTTACATGAGGAGGAGGAAGCATTAGATTTACCCAGTTGTTCTAAGGATGGGTTAAGTTTCTGAGGTAGTTTTTAATTACAGCAATACAGCACAGCCCTAATGATATGCTCCTTTAAAGTGAATAGATCTTTAAACTTCAAATATTACATTACTGTCACTGCATCAGAGGGGAAACAGACCACATGGAAGCAACTATACCATACCATAGCTTCCTGTGCAGGTCAATCAGCTGGGGTAGCTTCCTCACTACAACCCATCCATTGCCTGGCCCAGGGCTTGTAAAGGCAGACTCCAGAGTGTCCAGGGCAGATGGAGGGGAGGGGGAGGAAGTGTCAGATGAGGGATCAGGGGGAGTTGGGGAGGGAACACGCTGGGAGGAGAGGTCAGAAGACTTCACATCTTCTGAATTAAGGTGCACCAGCAGGACCAAGTGTGGTATGTCCTTCTCCTCCACCAGCTGCAAGTGCAGAACAAAATTTCTGGTTTATACAGTAGTAAGAGTCTGTCCTATTTTCCATAAAATGAGTTTTTAACTCACCATGGCTGATAACAGAGTAAATATGGTACAGTACTGTAATGAACCTTGATGATGTCTTTGTTTGATTAAACACCTTTTACTAACCTTCTCTCAGACACCAGACATGATCTCAAATGATGTCTCCATTTGACTTAACACTCTGTATTGCCTTACTCTCACCTGGACACTCTGGACATGTACTTGCCACATGCCAATGTTATCACTCCAAAGGGCTGTGCGTTCAATATGAGTCTCCAAGAGTTGATGGTCTGCCCTCAGCTGTGCTATCTCTCCTTCCAGGTGTCCCACCACCTTTACATCAGCCTTGCCACATTGTTGTAATGCCTGAAGAGCCTGCAAGTACATACCAATTTTATACTGTCCATTTCCTTGATATGTGCTATTAGGTGTTGCCACATATTTCATAAAGTTTCAAACACACAATAATGTGGTCATAACTGCCAAACAGAATTATAGATAGATATGACACCTACTGTGCTGACATTATTGTATGGAAAACGTATAGAACTTGACATTTTCTAAAGCTTTGTGCTTTATATCACTAACTACCAACTCTTTTTTCTTGACGATAGCAGATCTCTGATCTGCAGGTACTGATTATTGATTTTGTACAGTACCTTGTTTTATATAATAAATGCCATTTCATAAAAATATAAGGAAATCAAATACTGCTTCGTGAATAAAAATCACTGGATTCTGTGACATCTCTCCCAGTACAATTGTACACATTCCCATCCAGGGGGGTACTCACAGCAAAATGTCAGACGACTCAAGGAATTGACTGGATTCTTATTTTTCTCCCAGACCTTGGTTGCTGGTTACATTTCTTCCTGTCTCCTATACTTGGGATATCAGGACAGCCCATTACACAACATTACACATGTCTATGATAAAGCTATATGGGACTGACCAGCAGCTTGTTAGTGAGGCGTTCCTGGAGGTGAGCAAGTTTGTTTTTTGCATAAGTGGAATGATCTGAAAGCTGCAATGTCATTCCCTCCACTCCCTCTGTGCTGCTCCCTTCACTTCCAGCTCCTGTACTTCCATCCTCTAAAAAACACAAAAGATTACTTTAGAAATGCAAAAACAATAATAATAATAATATTTCAAACTTTACTTTGCCACTTCAGATCAGGGGTCTGAAAGATTTTCCCTGACATAACCTCTTTACTGACTAGTTAAGTACTGCAATGAAATACAGTAGAATTATCATTTCATATATGAAAACATTATCCATTATTCATAATTTTCATATTGGCAATGAGTTGCATGGCACCTTTGCAATACCTGAGGGAGTCCTGTACTTAAACTTCATACTCAGCTACCCAAATATCACCTGGACATTCAGTCATGAAGTCGATGCCTTGCACTGCAGCCTGATGAATCATGGCATGGTATGTGGAAGACACAAGGAAACCAGTGTAGTGCCTCTCTTCTATGCTTCGTTCCACTTCCTCCCCAATCTCATACAGAACCTCGGGTCCACGGTTACCCAGCAAGAACCCCTCCACACCACGTAGAGTCAGCTGAAGGTAGTCAGAAATTGTAAACTACTCCAAAGGTTTGACATACAAGGGATCGTGGAATTTTGCCCAAAATTCAACAGCAGCATCCATGTCCCAAATGATCTCACTCAGCCTGAGGCTGGGCTACCATAGCCTGGTCATTGAAGGGACAGGAGGCCAAAAAAACACACAATAGTACAGAGCTACCAAATTTTTTACAGCATAAGGTGATGTAAAATTGGTGTTTCTTATACAGTAATGAATCTCCATTTGTAATTCTAGATTTTAAGAAATCCCAAAAATACAAAAAAAGCACCTTACAGTTTAATGTAGCTTATGAAATCTATCTTCTCACTAATATACTCATTGCGTTGAGAGGACTCTATTATAATTTCATCACAGTCAAATGTGGCTAAATCATAGTGACAGAAGAATGCATTACAGTACACATCTTGTTTAACTCTGTAATACACCGAGCTGTGGCGAAAAATCCAATCAGTCGTCCTCTTTTGATACAGATTATGTCCAAGTAAAATCATCCAACCGCTAGCACTTTTCAATGCAGGTTGCAGAATTCATTAGGAAGATACTTTCTTTATTTATAACCTGTAGTAATTTCAGAGCAATATGGATTTAACTAAAGGCAGAGGAGAAAGTTGAATAGAAATATTTTCCAATAGCACTGAGTTAGGGGAGAATGGTATGTAAAGTCTGAGCCAGTCTGTGTTTTTACTAGGAAGTGGTTGAAAGCAGGTTACATGAAAAGAGTTTTGAAGGATTAATGATGTAAACATAAGATCTACCATAACTTTACCTTATCAACTTTGATAGGAGGTGTTTGAGGGCTGAGGTAAGTGTAAAAGATCTCCGTAGCCAACTGGTGGTGAAGCCTCTTATCAGCATGTCGCAGCTCCTGTACTGCTGACCAGAAGCTAATCAATGCACCCTGCCCAATCTCATCTAGGTAAATTGAAAAGTAGCGTCGAGCAAAGGCAGACTCTAGAAGTGCTTGGAACATCAATATCTGAAAGAGACCACTTGTATTACTTTCCAATGCCATACATTGTAGATGGCTTTGGACAAACAAGTACAGTACAATAGCAATGGCATATATGATTTCATAATAAAATTAGCATTACCTAGTGCTTATAGTATCTATATAATAAGCTCAAAAGTTTGTTCATATGCTTCCCTTGAGTCAACGTCACCATTTCACAACAAATTTTTAACAAACTTGGCACGATGGACTGGATGCATCTCAGAATAATGCATCTGGGGTACTAGCCAATTAGGGCTGCAAAGGGCTTCCTGTTGCTAATGTTCTCTCACCCTACCTTCCTTCCTGGTAGGTTCTGGAGTGAATTGGAGAATAAATCCGGAGTTGACCCTGCTGTGTCTGGTGTTCCTTCTCCCTTCTCTCCATTGCCACTGCTGCTATCACCTCCTCCTCTCCCACTGGTCAACACACTTATCCTACGCTCACATTGAGCCTTGGCGTATGTCAGCTGGTTAATGTACCGTTTAAGGTTACGTGCCTGTAAAGGATTGAATTCAGTCCTATTCTAGTGCCAAGTAACAAAGGACAGAAGAAACTAAGTCACAATAGAGTTCATCTGAGAAAACTACACAGAATGGATAGAGATACAAAGCCTCAAACTTAAAAAAGGTGACTGATATGGTTGATTTTTCTTAATTAGGAAATGGACCATGACTAGCACTGAACTGCATCATCTGTAATATATCCTTTCTGATATCTAATTGGGCAGAAAATTTTGCAAGTTATTTTTGGTAACAAAACAAAGATAAAAGAATCAGCCAGATCATCAGTATTGAAGCTGGAGTTGGAGGCAATGGAACAGTGGAATACAAAATAATTTATATGCAAGTGCCAGAAGGTTCATGAAGGTATAAGATCAGAAATTTCAGCAACTCTTATCTAGGAGGATGTACAGGAAGTGGATCCGACTAATCTCTAACCTGGAGCAAGTCACCCTTGCCAGAACCCTGGGGTGTACTCTCCTTGCTCAAGTCCACACCCTTGGCCTTCTTTAAGTTGTTGATTGCAGTGGCTTGCATTATCTCATTAATGATGTTCCTCCTGGAAGTACAACATTTCAGTAAGAATAAACAGCCCAACAGGATTTATGCACAAAATGTTGACTGTAGCAAATAACACAATTTGCAGGGAAATATCTATTTACGATATTCCCCATCTTTTTCATTAAGTTCTGAGATGTCTGACTTGAAGACATATAGTAATAAAGACTACTGTATATTGTACAAAGTTAATCATACTGACGACAATCCACCTGTGAACCAAATACATCAGCAGGAATAAACCATCTAACAGGTTAAAAGAGTGAGGCAAAGTACTGATAGGAAAAAAACATCTTCATTGAATAATAACTACAGTAAACAACACTTTTCTTCACCTTCATAGGTCAGAGCTAAATAAAGAAAGAAATAGTTAAGTATTTTACTATGTTGTTCCTCCATACTGTACTGACATATGTAAACATATATTTTTGCAACATAAAAGCAAAATACAGTAACCTGATGCATTTAAAAAAGAACAAATTTACAATTCAAACCACAATATCTAAAGCAAATTTCCTATTGCTTTATACTGTATCTACATTTACATTCAAATATTATGACTCATATGAAAAGTCATCAATTCCATGCAGTTAATGACATTAACAAGCAAGCCAATCAAACACTTGTATTGACACCTCATTCTCTTCTGAGAGCACCTAGTACAGTACAACCATTAGTGATTATGGAACTGACTAAAGTAATTGCCAATAAAAAGCATACTGTAGTTTTTAATTGCAGAGGCCACTACATCATAGCAAAGAGGCTATTTCCTGCTTGTCAAAGAGATACTGGGCAGAAGTGCCACTATGTATACCCCATAGAGGCATAGATGGTTGTGTACCATCTCATAAGAAATACTAAAACAAAAATTCCTTACAAGAGTATATACAGGTCAATATTACAAATCATTATAGTACACAATACTATACTGTAGAGCAGAACTCACATACAGTATATCCTGAATTTAACATTATGTATCATTATTGTGAAACATGAGTATTATCCATGTGGATCTAAGAGACATTTCGCCAGCCATTCCTTTACATTTCTACCAGAATCCAGGATACTGTTTATGATATCCTGACACTACAGTAAAATATCTCCTTTGAGTTATATTAACTGTAGGGATGCAAGGTATCTTTGCTATAGCTTTATTTTGTTAATTATTTACTGACATAAAATAACAAATAAGACGACCAGTACAGGGTAACACCATTAATCATTAAAATCAATCAACTCCCTCATTAGCACATTATGTCAATATAATTATGCAAAAGAAAATAACACAGTTACCTGTTTAACAATAAGAAAAAAATTTGCTTCCACAGAAAAATGAGTACATATTAACACTTTGGCCAGCCCGTCATCCATAAACCTTCTATAAGCTGCCCAATAACATTAATTACATCAAAGTAAATTAACAAAATATTCAGCGCGAGTCCCTGGGAACGGCTTCGGTCACCCAGGCAATACCAACAACAATACTCAGTGATTCTTCAATGTTCATGGGACTAGGTTTAAAATGAACACCAATGTCTTAGCAGTCTTTGAGTGACCGATTTGAATGCTGAATATAGATTTTTTATTATTCTATTGTATGCATACATTTATTCCTTTGCTCTGTGAACTGTGTTAGTAAGTGATGTTCATATTGTGCTTTTGTTAGTAATAACTACTGTATGTTGATTATCTGATCATTATTCTATGCATTTAATATTGTAGAATTTTCACTTATGAACAAAGAGGAACATAAATGAGTAAAATAGCAAAATAAGTATTGTTGGGAATAAAGAAAAAGTACTGTACAGTATAAGCATTTATGTAAACTTCCTTGTTTTTTTTCACATGTCAAAGTAAATTCTGTTACAGTACTGGTAGTGCTAGTATTCTATTCTACCTTACATGCATCTACTGCATCCTTATATATAAACATATGGAGAACAATTTTATACAAAAATTAATAATATAGCATGAAAAATATGGTCAGAAGAAGAATATAAACATTAGCAAGTACAGTATATGTGTGCTGCTAGATAACACTCGGCTAAGTTTGGGGTGTAGCGAGACGTGGGTAGGGCCGGCCAAAGTATTAAATATCGATATGCTTTACTACTAAACATAATTACTACGTACAGTACATTAAATGTAAGAAGTAATTGCAATTAATACTGTATTATCCACGCTAATGCATATTGGGTTCTTTAACTGTAATTGAAAATTTATCAATATTGCTTTAAGACTCCGAGATCAGCATAATACTTAACAACACTGTCAATACTTTCATGTAAAGTATAACAGAACACACTATTATTGTACTGGACATCATAAACATGCATACATTTATATTCTTCAATTACCATACTGCCACTGACAGTTCACAACCATAAAATATTATTTATCTACCTAATTTACACTGTCATAATACTGTACTGCACTACATATTAACAACAAAATTTATACCCAGCACACCCTAACAAAAGAGGACAACAGCACAGCCAGAACAACAAAAGATATATCTTAATTTCCAAAGGATAAAAGATGGACATGGGAAAATAAAGTTGTAGCTTGAGAACTGGAGAAAATATCTGTTTTCAATTAACATCTGTGGTCTGAAGAACATTTTAAACTAGTAATCATAGTGTAAAAAAATTACATCAGTTTTGTCATTCAGTGTTCAGTCACCTTCACTTGCAAACATTACATGGCCTGGTGTCTGTAGGCTGGTGTCACACCACTATGTATAAAATAATTACTCCCCATAAGAAATAGGATTGCTCCAGGTCATTCACTTTATACACATTCTTTTGCATCTGCATAAAAGGCCTCAATGCCTTTCAACAAAGACTAACACTGTAAATCCTCAACACTTCTGTCATAGCTCTCTTATCAACCCTAACATATGCCATCTCCAAGTCCATGAAGGCAGCATACAGCTTCCTACCCTTCCCAGTATATTTTTCTACTATAGATTTTACTGCAAATATCTGGTCTACACATCCTCTGCCCTTTCTGAAACCTCCCTGCTCCTCACTAACTTTATTGCCTGTTACTTCAATCAGTCTCTCAGGAAGAACCTTCCCATACACCTTCCCTGGTACACTAAGAAGGCTTATTCCCCTATAGCTACCACACTCATCCTTACTCCCCTTCCTCTTATACAAAGGCATTATTATTACTCTACTCCAATCCTCTGGCACCTCTCCCTGTCTCCAGGCCAAACTGCATATGAGTAAATATCCACTCAATCACAACATCCCCCTACACCGAAACATTTCAGCAATTTTTCCATCCACCCCTGGTGCCTTTCCCCTCTTCAACTTTCCTATTGCTTTCCTAACCTCTTCCCTTCCTAATTCTCCATGTACACCCTGTCATCTACCACCTGCCTCCATCCCCATGCATGTCACCACCGCATGTGTGAGGGTAGAGGGTGATCTAAGTGAGTTTTATATATATGAGTGTAGGGCTGTTCAATATATATACAGTGAAAGCTCCTTTATCCGGCATTCTGTTAACCAGATACTTCCCGTATCCGGCATTTTTTTCATAAAAAGATAGCAAAAAAGAGCTGCCACGCTCACCCGCTCAGAGTGCAGAGGAAGTGACGAGTGTTAAAAGTTAAGAGAAGTGTACTGTACTGTTACTTTACAAATGTAAATACAGTATTACAATTTGTATTAAGCATATTAAATGCATATAACAATTTGTATTAAGGTTTTCGCAGATAACTCATGAATGAAATGAGTCGTAAGCATGCGTGGTGGTGGTGGAAGTGGTAGGGGGAGAGTAGGGGGAAGGGGGGAGATAGCGTGATATCGTTTGTTTACATATTATTGAGCATATTCTGGTATTTCCTTCTTTCTCTGTTCGAGAAAAACCTTCCTTCTTGATATGGAAGGATATGACCTTCTGTTTTGTAAATGCACCACCTGGACATGACTGAGTGTTGAAGCTGGTGGTTAACTCGTAATTACTAATATTCTACCTCCACGGGATAGGCCTATATTCCCTTGACCTTGAGCTCGGGTAAATGGAGACTGAGGGTAGGGGGGGAAGGAGCACGGGAGAAGTGGTGGGAACACACACATACACACACTTCACAGACGATAGTGATATCCTATCGTGACATATTTATTATAATTTCGCTCGTTATGTATAAGAACTCCTCGGATTTATTTGAGAGTCAACTGTATATATACATAAATAGATATGTAATGATGTGTAAATAGTGTACCTACCAAAATCCGTAGCATCGGGTTCCGTTAAATCGATATTTAACTGTACTTTAACTTAACTTGTGAATGAATATAGAGTAACATAATTTTAAAGTACACTTTTTTGTATCCGGAAATTTCTCGTATCTGGAACATTCTCGGTCCCACTGGTGCCGGATAAAAGAGCTTTCACTGTATATGGATGGTTGTATGAGAGAGATGAACTGAAGGATCTGGGGGCAAGGCTGTGGCTGAATGGAGAAAATTAATCCTTGGTGGCAAGTTTATTTGTGGATGACACTGTGTTGATGACCGAGAGTGAAAGGGAGTTGCAGAGGGTGGTAGACGAGTTTCCGTCCATGTGGAAACGAAAGTAACTGAGGGTGAATGTGGGTAAAAGTAAGGTGATGGTATTTGAGAGGGCACACCTTACAGAGTGGGAGTACCAACTGGGACTAAATGCAAGATAACTCTAGGAGGTGAGAGGATGGAGGAAGTGAAGGAGTTTTAAGTACTGCACTTGGGAACAATTCTATGTAAACATGGAAGTATGGAAGGAAAAATTAGGGAGAGAGCAATGAGGGGTAGACAGGTCATAGGATCAGTGGGGAGGATTATGAAGGGTAGAAGTGTGAGCATAGAAGTGAAAAGGGGACTAAGAAATAGTATAATCCTGCCAACACTGACATATGCATCAGAGACATGGACATGGAGTAGAACTCACCAGTCTAGAATAGGTGCAGTGGAAATGAGTTACTTGAGAAAAGCATGTGGACGTAATTACCAGGTGGGATGGAGAAAGTAATGAGAGATATGGTAGGAGTGAAAAGGCAATTCGTATTGAGTGTGGGGTGGTTGAGACGGTGAGGCATAATTCATTGAGGTGGTTTGGACATGTGGAGAGAATGCAAAGTGAGAAGTTTGTAAAGATGTATGGTAGTAAAGTTGTGGGACCTGGTGTGAGAGGCAGACCGCCGGTTAGATGGCAGAACAGAGTAGAAGAGTATGTAAGGGAGAGAAACATGAGGGGCAGAGTAGGGTTTGACCAAGTAAGGAGCCAGTGTTGGAACAAGGAAAACTGGAGACACTTCTGCTGTGGCCACCCCCTTGGGGGGGGGGGGGGAGTTCCCAGAGGGAACGAGGTATCAGAGCTATATATAGATAGACAGATAGACATTCACTTTGTAATTCAGTGCTACAGCAATTTCCATAAGCCCAAGGTGGTACAGTCATGGTCAAAAATAATCAGTCATGTAGGGGTAACTCACAAAAGAGTTTGATAGCTTCCCTCTGTTTTTTCACTAGTACACTATCCAATAAATAAGTTAAGTACTGTACAGTACCATCTCTTAAATTAGGCTATTACTTAAAACATCATGTGTGAACATGAAAACATTACCTGTAGACATCAAATTGTTTAAGATACCCATATTTGGATGATTATTACTGACCACGACCGTACATCTGTCCAGACACCAGGTTATGCAGTACTGTATTATATATAATAATAATAATAATAAAATTAAATAAATGCAGTACCTCTTAAATGAACTGGAAAGTCAACTTTCACCATTTGGAAGGCACACAGTATTTTTATCCACTTTTGTTCTCAACAGTTAACCTTGTCACACTAACAGTGGCAACATTCTGTTACTCTTAAGAAACATTCCTGGGTTATATTGGTAAATAAGTTGACAGAATGATGGGTGATCACAAACAGAGCCATAAGGTTAGAACTATAAAAATTACTATTCAACATCAAGAAAGGAAGTTGAAAGGTAATGTTAGACTGGCATTTTGTCCTGATGGATCTTAATTCAGTTCCATGTCATTCTGTCATTTAATTCTTTATATTTTGTATGGAGAAGGTCAGGACTAAAGGCAAGAAGTCAGTGCAAGATCCTCATTTATGAAATATTAAGTTGGAGTAGTGCAAAATACGTCCAATTTTGTTCAAGATCCCGGGATACATTGCATTTGAAGGAGCAAAAGTCGTAGGAAGGAGAAACAAAATTTTTATGTTTGAGAAACATTTACTGCATGTGAAAATCAGCTATGGTTAATGAAAATAGTGACAATTCTCAAAAGTTTCATACCACAGACATGACACACAGCCTAAGGGTACTGTTAACTGTTACTTCTGCCTAGAGATTCTTTAGTCTCAAATTAAGTGGGTAGAAATACCTTCCCAATTTGTATATATTGTTACCTATACTTAACATCAAATCAAACGTTCAATCGCAATTATATCAACTAATAAATATTTCATACAAGATAATCATTTATCAGGCAGTGTTAGAATATCAACATGAGTACTGTCTACAATAATTTCATACAAAGAATTTTACATATGCATAGTAGTACAGGTATATACATAATATACAATGGGTACCATAACAACTCACACAATATATAATACAAAAGCGGAAACTGAAAACGCAGAAAGCAGCATGAGAGCAAATAAGCCAAACTGCAAAATCAATAACAGTCAATAAACATGGCAAGAAATCGTGCTCTCACCTTATCCTGAGCATTTCTTCTGTGCTTTCAGAGGCTAAAACCAACTCTAAGAAGTTGTCAAAGCTGATAAATAAAAATAAATATTTGAGCAGTTCACTGATAAAACTGTGACTGTAGGCTACTAAAGGCACATCACTCTATATAAATATGTATGGTATAAATATTTTGCAAGAAACAATATATCATACCTTGAACTAATGGTCTAAAATCTAAATACAGTAGTATAATTATGCTTTCTACTGCAAAAAAATATTTGAAGACATCCCTCACATAATAAGAGTATCAAATCTCAGCACATTTCATACACAGGGCTGAAGAAAGGAAGAATCTGGCTCATAAGCTGGAAAAAAGATTATCCAATATCTTATTCAAGCCAAGGTTCATTTCACCAAATGCCGAACATTCCTCAAGGTCTTGGTTGCCCAGAGGGCCTGACTTTATTCTCTGTGAATACTAGCCATACACCACAGGGCTAAAATAAAGATTGTTGTAGGATCTGGTCACTTTCTAGTGGATTATAATAATCCAAGCGAGGTGTACTGCAACCGGACTTTTTTTTTCTACTGCTGTGTGGACTGCCAGCACATAGGGATGCATTATCCCTTTGCATGCAGCAGTTTAAACTCCCTCTCCCTTTATGGTCTCTTCAGGACTGATTTCATGGAAAGTGTGGCTCCACTTGTAGCTCTTATGGTTATGTGAACTAAGCCCCACAGTACTGGCTGTGGAATCAAAGACCTTCCCCCCAACCTCCTTGGCAGTCAGAAGCCCCCAGCATACCTGGTTTCTGTCCCGGGAGAACATCCACAACAACAACTCAAGGTCTCAAACTACTCTGTCTTAATTTACTCAACATCTCAAATTACCCAATATCTCAGAGTACTCAATGTCTCAATGTTTAAATTTACTCTATGAATCAATTAATTTGAAAGTTTCAATCCACACAATTTCTAAATTTAATAAATGTCTCAATGAATTGTCTCAATTTGCTCAAAGTCCCAGGTTACTCATTTCTGACTTTACTCAAAATCTTATGTGAAGACCAAACAAAAGATGAAAACAATAATAGACAAAACAAATATGAACATTACAGTAGCTCTGTGGCTGCAACCACAAGAAACATCTGCACAGCAAGCACAAGACACATATGCCCACTGCACAGATGAACCCCATTTTTGGAGTTACTGTACTTTAACCACCATTAGATGGGGAAATAAGGTAAGAAAGAGTATCCCAATGAAAATAAACAAAAGAAAAGATGATCAAGTAATTTAACAGTGTTAACTCCCCAACATCCACCCTGACCAATGTGTGAGATACCAGCTTCATGTGGGGGAGGGGGGGGAAGAGTTGAGAGAAGTACTGTATTAAAAAAAAAAAAAAAAAAAAACCATAACCTGGAAAGTATATTATGCTACAGTATACTGTACTGTAAAACAAAATATAAACATACAGTAATGGTACAGTATTCACTACTGTTTACTACACTGATACTGTACTTTCAACAAGAAAAAAAGAAACTGCACTTCATTAACCCTTAAAGACCACAATTCCTGGCGAAAGCCTTCACCCCCAGCCGCAAAAACCACCTGATTTTTTAAGTTACTCTAAGGTTAGTTTTGTTCTTATAGGTTTGTAGAGCTTTATTTTACACACCAGAATATGCAAACAAAAGTCTTCTATTTCCACTGGTTAGAGTACAGCAGCACGTCAAAGTCGGAAAATAATATGACAGTTACCCCCCCCAAATAACATACGAGGGCATACGCATGTGTTACGCATGTTTATAATGCGTAGATGCATGAGTATGTGTACCTCGATGTGTGCTTGCGTGTTTGTGTATGTAAAACGAATCCGGAAGGCAAGGGAGTTTTGGATCTCCGGATTAATGAAAATTCCGGAGTTACGAGTTCGCTTACGTATACGTATACGTATACGAACCCATACATGTGATCGCTTCAGAACAAACCATTTATAAAGTACATCATCAAGGTCTTTCAATACTGGTTTGCGAAGGGTTTTACGACTTTCCATCTCTTTTATGTTCTCACTTTTTGAGGCATAGGCACGAAGCTGGGCGGCCTTATATTTTATATCATAAATAGTCGACTGACCAACGCCATACTCAACCGCAAGGCAAGACACACGCGCACCTTTTTCAATCTTCTCCAGCACTTTTAGCTTCTGAGCCAGTGTTAATGATACATGGCTTCTCCCTGGCTTCTTGCCCTTCTCTGTGGGCTTCGTATGTTTCTTGGGATGGCGTTCAGGCGGCATATTTGAGCTAAATAAATCACGATCCAGGGAAGTATATGGCGGACGAGAGTTTAAACTAGACTGAGGAAAGGCGGGAACGAACTGTTACCAGGTCCAATTGTTACCGCGCGTGTTACAGAGTTGCACGAGCAGCGATTTGATGGATCTTTTTTGGCACAATAGTGCTGCCAATTGTTTTTTATTTTATTTTAATCTTCAATGTGAGGCAGCAGTTGACTCAGTGAGTGAATAACAATCTCTGGTAGTTCTAGGTGGTCTTAGCTCACCTGGTAATTCACTTAGTTGTCTAATCTGGTAACACTTAATTCATAACAATAACAAAATTCGATTTTTTTCGAAATTCGAAATTTGGCTAAAATATTGTTAAGTGAAATTATTAAGACACTACCTGTAATAACTTTATATTTTTGAAGGAAAAAAGTAATTGGCAGCACTATTGTGCCGAAAAAGATCCATCAAATCGCTGCTCGTCAGAGTTGCCATACCCGCCCGGGAAAAATCCCAAGATCGTGTTTTGTTTTTGTTTTTCTGTTTTTTTATGTTTTTTTTCATATTTTCTCTCTCGGAGAAAACTCTCCGAGGTTTCGAGTACTCCGAGGTTCTGAGTTCCGGTTTAGAGAGAATTTACTGTATATAAATGCACTGAAATAGACAGAAAAGGCAACATACAAGACACTTTTGCATACAACTGTGCATACATGTGATAACGCTAATGTAGGGCCTACGCATGCACAATGTATGGGAGTGTGTGAGAGTGTGTTAAACTTGTGTCCAATGGCTGATAAGAGCTAGGGGAGACAGGGAGAGGCGGGGAGACAGGGAGAGGCAGGGAGAGGGAGAGGATGACAGGCCACGAGTGATGGTATTGGCTCAGATAACACCGAGTGAGGGTGGATGTACTTTGGCCATGCCCACCACCACCAAAGGGGGGGGAGTCAGCCAATCTCGACCAATTACAATAGTCCAAGGCTAGAGCTAACCTTTGGTACCACTGCTGTGGCTATATGTAGCCCATGCAGTTATTTATGGGCTATTAAATAAAGGCGTCAATCGATTTTGAGGCCAAAAAATTGTTTAACGCCTAAAGGCGTTGATAGGTCTTTAGGGGTTAAGCTATTCTAGTAAATGCAGGGAAACATCAGTAATAATAAAGCACAGGACAATAAGAATACCGGTAACTCTGAGTCAAACTGTGTCCTGAGTATACAGTAGTACAGTAATTAAATAATTTCATGACTAAACTCAACATGATGGTATGCTGTATAAGGCATAAAATTGACAAACAAATAAATTTGTGTACAGTATGTCCTGGATACTTACAAACATTATTTACTCAAGTATGGCAACTCAACTGACCACCTTTTTTGTGAAAGTAACCATTTTATCTGTATAATAATTGGGATTGAGAGGTGAGCTAAGTAAGGTCATTATCATCATTATCAATACCCCATTCCCCTTCTTCAAAGGGTGGGAGGCTCTAGAGCCAGGGGTAGAAAAGAGAGCAGAATACAGAAGGGAAAGACATAATACCCAGTGAAATGGGTCACATTTACATCCACTTGACCTTTCAAGCACACAAAATTCCCAGTTCACTGTGAAAAGTACAGGAAACCTTCAATATAACGAATTTCTGATATAACGACAACTTTGTTCCAAACTAGCTACAGATGTAAAGAACTTTGTTTGGTATGTGCAACAAATAGGATGAGCCGACCAAATGCGTGGTTTTGTTTACTGTCAAGCACGGCGGTGCAATGAAGTGACTAAGCTAGCAATTATAGTATATTCCTCTATACCTCTGAAGAATGACCAAATGATACCCTGAAATATATCTAACTCGGTTCACTATAGGAAACAGAAATTCTGACGATATTTAATAACAAACTTTCTGTTATAATGTTAGCCCCTTCCTTCTAATTGGTTTGTTATATCAAGGGTTTACTGTAATGAAAAAGCAACAATATGACTGCTCTGTCTCGAACCTTAATTGACACAAGGTAAATGAAACCAACACCAGAAGAATTGAATTGATGACTGCACTAGGCCTGGAAGACACCTTGGCATACAAAAGAAGAGTATGGAGAGGAGGCATATTAAGCACAAAGGAAATATATACTGTAGAACAAAAGGAGGGCCACATCACTGCAGGCACTACCCCCACACAGGGCAAACCAGAAAAAAGACTAGATTAGGATTGCCAACATAAAGAGATTGAGAGTGGTTCTGCGAATGAAAAAAAGTGCATTTTTGAATGTTGATAACAAGTGAAACTAGGGAAACAGAAAGTATCATCCTGTAATATCAAGGATAATGAAAATTATGATTCCTTCTTCCTTCACAGAAACTCCTTCCTTTCTTCTTGAATAAAACTAAAGCATAATTTATATATGAATCCAATGATGTACTTTACAAAAATTAATGGAGAATTTATCATAACACTATAATAGAACTGTACTGTACTGTGCATTTTCAATAATATGTGATCAGATTCAATTCCAAATTTACTCATCTCAGCCATCATCCCATTACGTCCAATTACTTACCAAAATATATTGCACAAATACAGCACGGGTATAGCTATACTGTATGTACAAAAATAAGTGCATTCTATTGATAACATGAACAAAAAAGTTATTTACCAGTAGCTATAGCATACATGCACACATATAAGCAAAATGTTTGCAGCTGTTGACTTCAAAGTTTGTAAACTGATACTGTACTATGAATTCAGCCTACCTAATGGCAACCAAGTTCTCAATACCATACTGATATCAAAAGTAGAATATAAATGAGAAATGTTTAGTACAGTAATTAAATTGAATCAATAAAATTTTAATCATAGGCCTGCATGGGAAATGCCTATACAAAAACACATTTTGTATCTGCTAATGTATAAAAACAAGGCTGTAGTTACCAACAGTAAATTATACATTAATGCTATTAACTCTGCACTGACAAAATGCAAATGGAAATCACCTTTCTGTTGGGTTTAAACTATTCCCCTTAAGATTAATTTTTAGTAATCTATGGGAACAGTTATGTGCAAATAAGGTAAAATGGATTGAAAAAATGTTGAGAGTTAAGAGATAAGAAGATAAAGGGACAACCAAGAGGGGAAAAGTAGATGAGAGGGAAACAGACAAAGTAACAACTTAGACAAATATAAGAAAAGTAACAGCCAAGATATAAGAAGAAAGGATTATACCAGAACCAGATGGAACTGAGATATATGAAGGAATACAGTCAGCACAAAAGAAATCTACACCCTACATATCTTGACTAAGTGCAATACAGATCTCAACAATCGATAGCAATAGGGGTAAATATGGCTTGTCAACCTGAAAGCTTATAAAATAGTAAAAAATTGATATCTGGCAACTCTCCGCTTGGAGGAGGAATGTGTGATATTTTAAAATTATTAGTAGCCAACGGTAATCAGTGACAGCTACCCCGGAGAAGTGCGAGAGTGTTGGTTACGCTCGTGCTCCCCCCATCCCGATATTTTCATCCTTCCTGCCTGTTGTTTACTCTGCATAATGGGTCCTCCCAAGATGACCATGGTAGAAAAAACCATGGTTATGACTTTCACTGGTGAAGGACTCAGCAATCGTGAGATTTCAAAAAGATTAGGATGATCAGAGGGAGCTGTGCGATACATAAAAAAAGCCGCTGCTGCACTTGGAACAGGCGCCACTCAGGTGAGGAAAGAAGAGATAGGGAGGAAGAAAAAGACACCCAAGGACCGACAAAATGCTAAAGCGTGAGGTGAAGAAAGACCCTTTAGTCACAGCCAAAGAACTTAAGGGTATGCACATTGATGTATGTACTGAGAGAGGTGTCAGGGCAGACAATTCAGCATCGGCTTCAGAAAGACCTGAAGTTGCCCTGTCGTCACACCGCTCAGAAATCCCTCTTCACTGACAAGATGAAGAAGCAGTGGCTCAATTTTTGCAGACTGGATAAACACTGGACATCAGAAAAAAAAGACAGAAATTGGCGCATCGTCCGTCTGGTGCTGACAGGTTCACAGTGAAAACAGTGGTTTCCAACAGGTGATGGTGTGAGGCTGTTTCAGTGGTGAAAAGGGATGTGGTGATTTGTACTTTTTAAACAAAAACATTAATGTGAATGCTACACTGTATGTGAATGTTTTGGATAATCATATGCTCCCATTTTACAGACAACACGAGAACGTTTTCTTTTTACAGGACTGCTCCATGCCATACAGCCAAACCATTAAAAAAAGGGTTGTCTATAGAGAATGTCAAGTTGATTGACTAGCCAGACATAGCCCAAATCCCAACCCCATTGAAAACCTATGGAATGATATAGAGAGAAAGACTGGCAGGCTACCAGTATCCAGTGTTGACTATTTAGTTAAAAAAAAACTTCGCATGCTGTGGACTGATGTCGACCCAGATTATTACAGAAAATTGTTTAACACTATGCCAAACATATTAATGCTGTACTAAAAGAAAGGGAGACATGACAAAATACTAATGGCAGCACATAAAAGAAAACTGTGTGTTTTATTCACCCTCAAATATATCATAATCCAACAAGTCTTCGCTTGATATAGATTTCAGCAGGTGCGTAGATTTCTTTTGCGCTAACTGGAATGACTGTAGGAAAGAATGAAAGAAAGATGACATCTTAGATAAATACAGTACAGTAATGAAAAGATAATAGCTAAGAAAAATAATACTGTAGCTCTAAGAGGATATCTTAAAGATGGAAGGCTGGTAACAAGAGACAAGAAACCCAAAACAACTCAAGGCTGGGCTGAAATACCTCAGGTGCTGCAGATCATGTATATCAGTGGAGTCATGAATGAGTGTGATGAAATCCTCATAGGTTGCAGCATACATGTAGGTCCGGCGGTGAAGCTCCTCTGCTGCCTGCTGCTGCCTCAAGTATGACACTAGCCGCATGTTGATCCAGTCAGGGTCACACACACGGTCAATCAGTGGTTCCAGAACTGATCAATGAAATAATAATTGATAATTCCTAACTTCATTGCCAATTTTCCAATTAACCCAACACAACTTCCATGTGCTTACTCTAACTTGCAGGCACCATTGTCATCAAAATATAAACACAATTAATACTGTTAATCTTGGATTATGTCTGCTTACTTAAAGCCACAACAGTCTCTGTCATTTCAGTTACATACTATTCAGTATCATATGACATTTACTGTACAGTACTTCAATTTCACCACAAATCTAAAACAAAAAGAACAGTAATTTAATCCCTCCCTTTACATGCAATATATATGTATAACATAAGAACAATCACTCCACATTTACAAGTACTGTTACAATATTATAAACAAGCACATAACCATTCAACTTCATACACTCTGTACATTTATAAACAATATCCTTCCCAATCTTTATAAAGCAATGTTAACATGCCATAATATGAGGAATACTACTTTGAAAGAGGACAAAGCCACCTAGCTCATAGGTACCTAAACCCTTAATATCTCCTGGTAAAAAACAAAAATGAATTATAAATGCACAAGGACAATCATATAATCATCTACCTTTACAAGCAATAAGTTCTTTGAGCAAAGTGCGGAGTGGGGTGCAGTGGGAGTACTCTGGTGGGAGACAACGGGTAATGAAGAGCTCAGCCACCAGACGCAAGAAGTTTCTCTCCCTCTCTGGGGAACTCAACTGGGGTACCAGGTGAAATACCCCTCTTTCCCCTCGAGATTCTCTGTTGAGGTAGAATTATGGTCAGCCCTTTCTTTTCCCTGCTTTCAGCTTTCAGTTAGACTTAAGCAAGACATATTTCAATGC
The DNA here is from genome assembly GCA_034508575.1 of Petrolisthes manimaculis. Taxonomy (NCBI): domain Eukaryota; kingdom Metazoa; phylum Arthropoda; class Malacostraca; order Decapoda; family Porcellanidae; genus Petrolisthes; species Petrolisthes manimaculis. Next base: position 59,757 of record JAWZYT010003277.1, read on the forward strand.
AAAAGGACACATGTACTGTTGAATTCATAGGGGTGGAAAATATTTAAAACAGAATAGAGGAGAGAAAGAAACACCCAAGAAAATTACTCACACTCACTTTCATTTTCACTTCCACTCTTGCCTATCCATCAAATATTCTTTTGCTTCATCCATTCTTATTCCACACTTTCTTACACTATCACTCACAATATCATACCATCTTCTATATATTTTCTTTTTTCTCTACCCCCCAAATCACTCTCATACACTTTTCAGCCAGTCCAGCTCTATTGCTCTTACACTCAATTTTTCATATTCTTGCCACACCAAAGTTTCACAACCCTATGATAGTGCGAAAATTACCACTGCTATTTATGCACTACAATTTTCAAGTATAGGCCTACATTATTTTATACTTTTTGGTTTTCTTACTATTACACCTTTGCTGATTTCACAGTCATACCCTGCATAACCACCATTAAATTTTGGAAAAGTGCAACAATTTTGAAGGTTCCACTCAGCAGTGTCAACTTACTCTTAGAAAGATGGTCTTTGTTATGACATACCCAGCAGCCTGTGCCAATCTGATGTGCTCCAGGTGGTGCGTGAGGCAGGTAACCATCCCAGCAGTAAGGAAGCGCACCTGGTCAATGCAGCCCAGTCGTTCATTGATGCTCCGGACACTATCCCACAGCACATTCCTGCACCAAAAATACTGTACAGTACCCAACAAGTGGAAGTCCCCATAAGGGAAGTATTGCCTGTAGTGGCTTAGGCAGTACTTTAAGGGTTATGGAGTCCCTTCGGCCCCAGCCAATCCTTTTCAGAGTTTCAACTATCCCTCCGTTCCTTTTCTTTCCTTTGTACTTGCTTTCCTACCTCTCTATCACCTCTTCCCACTGGTGAGGGCTGGTTCTATCCAGAAATAAGGAATTTGGCATCCTCTACCACACCCTGGCTTGTTCTGTCTATCCTATCTCTCTTACTATTTCTCATTCCTTCTGGGTAGCTGACAAGATCGCCCGATTGGGTGGCACAACAAGGAAGTCAACAGATGGTGGGAATGTTGGCTCGGAGGTACAGTTGCGGAAGCATATTCAGCCCCACATTTGTTTGGCATGTGGAGATATCTGGCAACCTTCTCTGAATAGACAGCAACTCATACGAACCCCAATGAACTCCAGCCACGAAGAGTGTGTGAAATTCCAGGTCACAAATCTTATTCAGTAATTTTCATTGATATCACACACTCTGTTCGTGACTGGAGTTCATTGGGGTTCGTATGAGCTGCCGTCTATTCAGAGAGAGTTGCCAGATATCTACACATGCCAAACAAATGTGGGGCAGAATATGCATCCGCAACTGTACATAGTCGTGAACCAGCAGTCTCCTCGTGTTTTGCCTTCGAAGAAACAAATCTCACTATCTCCCTGACTCCCATTTGGGGGTCCGAGTATCTGCATGGCTTCGGTCAACCATACTCTGGACTGCTCGGTCAGACAGTCTGGGGAACTACAACAATAACAAGTGGAAGTACTGTACAGTGTATTGCAACATGAAAAGAACTATGACCAGTATGAAACAAAGATACAAATTCTGTATGCACTGTATGCATGTATATTTTTTTGTTTGTACAGTAATCCTAAGAAAATAAAATGTTGCATTTCTTGTTTCATCCCAAGAGAAACAGAGAATTGCCCGTTGACTTGCCACTGAACAGTTTTCCACAAGTTGCTTTTCATATTAAAGTATAGTAACCTGCAAATCAGACACTGACTTGAGGGTTTTTGAAGAAAAATGAATAGTCATCCCCAGAATTTGCGGATTAACCATTCACTGGTTTGTACAGTCAGCGATTTTATGAGGGAGGGCGTTTGCAGTTACAGTACAGTACTGTATATTTCACATACAGTATTTCCAAATTTTTAGGAAAAAATATTGTACAGTACCTGTATTTATGTGCAATTTCTTCAAGTACCTGTATTACTGCATAACTGTGCAGTATAGTACCTTCAATTTCATTTAATGGTCTCGTGGAGGGTCTTCAGGTAAAGGGAAGAGTAATAATAGTGTTGTTTGGAGTGTAATAATTATTTGCAATGCATGGGGATCTGACATGTATCCATTTGTTGTTGAAGTTCCTCAAGCTGTCTTAGCAAGCAGCTCCGAGCTCCTGAGAAAGGCCATGGCTTTAACCGAGCTTTCCCACAATGCCCTTAATGAGTGTAAATTGTGCTGTTGGTGAGTGACGTTGTGTGTATTGCAGTCTTCAATAATGTGTTTAATAGTATGGGGTGCTGTGTTGCATCCTGGACAGGCATCCGCAATGACTCCATCCAGCCTCTTCTGGTATGTCAGAAGGGCCGGGTGGTGGCCACATCGCAGCCTGGCCAGGTGGACTCTGTCCTCACGGGGAAGGGAGGATTCAGCTGAATGGATGTCAGGAGGTCGTGCATGCAGCTGGGTGTTGTTTTTGAGTGTTTGGATGGACAGATGAGTGATTTGAGTATGGATGTGTTTCTGGAGATTGGTTTGGGGTGGGCATGGTGTAAGAGATGATAGTATTTGTGTGTGGTATCGTGTACTAGGTGTTGTTTTAATGTTCCTTGGTATGTGTGGGTTTTGTGCCATGTAGTGTAGTGGATGTTGTGGGTTGGTGGAAGCTGCAGCAAGTGTTTGTGTGCCTCTCATGTCAAGATGATCCTTGATTTTGAGGACTTTGGTTTGTCGGTGTGGTAGCTGTGCAGCCTGTGATTATCTTTAGGGCTCTGTTCTGTATGGTTTGAAGTGTGTTAAGGTGGTAATTCTTTTTTGATACATTATAGTGCCATGATTCCTCCAAAGTACAGTATGCTAGGAAACAGGACTAGAAGGGCAAAGTTAATAGTGTTTTGTTGCTTGGAATAGTTTGGAGGATTCGGTTGCTCCAGATTTACCAACACAGAACTTCCCCTTAAGGTGGTTTGTAGGTGTGGTAGCTGTGCAGCCTATGATGATCTTTAGGGCTCTATTTTGTATGGTCTGAAGGGTGTTGAAATGAGTCTCAGTGAGGTTTGAGGCCCAGGCAGTGCTTGCATAATCCATCACTGATCGGTTATATTGTTTATACACTGTGGTTGTGGTTTCTTTGTTGTGTCCAAATATTGTGCTGGCAAGTGATCTGAGAGCTTTAAGTCTTTGCATGCATTCATTTTTGATGTTTGTGATGTGTTGTTTGAATGTCATAGATGTGCTGTATGTTATGCCAAGTATTTTGGGAGTGTGTGTGTGTATGGTATAGGTGTATTGTTTATGGTGAGGTGTTGTTGTTGTTGAAGTTCCTCAAGCTGTCTGGCCGAGCAGCCAGACAGCCAGCAATCTTTAGGTGTTGTTGTGCATGTTTGTGTTGTATATTTTCTTTGTCAGGTTGTGGCGGGGGATGGCATCGAATGCTTTACTTGGTGAGGTGTGGTGTGTAGCGGTGTTCTGCATTGCAACTGGCGAGAAGGGTGACAATTGATTTGGTGGGCGCTATCTTAAGTCTGTTTGTGGTAAACCAGGCATCAAGTGTGTTGAGGTAGGGTTGGAGGATGTGAGTGGCTGTGTCTGCATTTCTGTGTGTGCATGCGAGTGTTATGTCATCTGCATAGGAAGCTATGTATATTTCTGGTGTCTGGGGTGTTGACATGTCATTCATTGTTTAAATTGAAAAGGGTGGGTGACAGTACAGAACCTTGGGGGACACCGTTGGTGAAACTTTTAATGTTAGATGACTGGCCAAGAGGTTGGCTAGCCATTTTTTTGTGTTGTTGTGCATGTTTGTACTGTATATTTTGTTTTTCAGGTTGTGGCGGGGATGGCATTGTATGCTTTATTGATGTCCAATGTGGTGAGGAAGGAGTGTTCTGTGTGGGGGTCTATTCTTTGTGCGAGGTCAGTGAGAAGAGTGTTCATTGAGTGTAGTGGTCTAAAACCATGTTGTGAGGATGCAAGGGGAATGTGTGGTGTGATTCCACTACATGTATCCAGTTTACTGCATTATCAGTTAAGAAAGAAAAAAAATGTGTTACTGCTGCCTTACCTCTATCATATGCAAATGCATTGTAGCTAACCTCCAGCAGCTTTGTACAGTAAAATATTATAGGCAGAACTCAAAACACACCAACAAACAAGTAACCTGACCAAGAGTCTGACCTGAGAGTGTCAATGCTAGGGGCAGTGTCCATGACTAGTGTTGAGTACCATGGAGTGACATTATTTACAATTAACCCATCAATTAGTTCATTGATGGCAGCATCAATCTTACGACTGATGACAACTCCATGTCTCCCTGATGAAGAAGCTTCAGCACAACGCACATTCTGGAAATATTTATACAGGTACATTATATTATAATGTAATTATAATGTAATGAAATAACCTTCATTTACTATGAAAGACGTACCGTATCGACATACAGTAATTATAATTCAAATTATTGCTAAATTACAGCTAGATCATTTCAGAAATAATCAAATTCTACATCCATCCCTAAATCTAAAGGAAAATTCAAGGGCTACCACATCCTTGCAAGGAAGAATGATTAGTTACACCTACCGCCACAATAGCCTGAAGTGCTGGGACCTCTGCAGGCACTCTGACAGTCACTTGATGCTTGGCTGACAACATCACATATGCAGCAATGGTGAGTGTAGCCCCAAGGACCATAGCAGACAGGCCACCAACTACCAGGGAGAGGGGCAGCACTACCCCCAGGCTGCCCCCCTCCCCACCCCAACCCCACACTGCTCCCACCAACCACACAACCACAAGTCCTCCAACTGCAGCTGCCCACATCCAGGTCTGGAATATCCTTTATTATATTGCAAGTTAATAACATGATCACCCGACACTCAGCATTTCAAAATCCTCTAACAAAACTTTCTGTTCCCACACACAAACTGTAGGTTTAAATATATTTTCCATCTGTCTTTGTACCTTTCATCATCATAATGTCGAGTTCAGACAATCATTGATACTCTTCTACCCGACCATATCCCTCCATATCAAATCCCAATGTTGTCATCTTCTCTACCATAATACCTCCATGCCTTTGTTGGCCTACCAGGTGATTAGGATCCAGCTCTTTCCATTCCAACAGGAATCCCAAGGCTTCTCCCTCGTCTTTCCTCTCCACATGACCAGATCATCTTAATTCCCTTTCCCACCATCTCCACTCTTTCCTATGCAAATAGAGTACAGTACACAGTGTTGTTGTTATTGATGTTCTCCCAGGGCAGAATGGCCTCCTGCCCCACAGACCCCTGGTACACTCTGGTCGCAGTGAAAAAAAAAAAATAGAATAAAGGAGGGGCTGTCTAGGCTACTGAAGCACACCCCTAGGAAATGGGACCAGAGTTTACTGACCCAGGGAGTCTGGGGACCTCCGACCACCAGGGAAATTGGGGAGAAGGTCTTAGATCCCACAGCCAGTGTTGTGGGCCCAACTCCACATTACCACAAGAGCTACAAGTGGGGCCGCACTTTCCATGAGACCAACCCTGAAGGGACCATAAAGGGGAGGGAGTTTACACTGCTCCATGCACAGGAAAATGCACCCCCTGTGTGCTGGTGGTCCACACAGCAGTTGAAAAAAGAGTCTCCGGTTGCAGTACACCTCACGTGGATTTTTAATCCACGTGTGTAATTAGGCGCCAATGAAAAAGCTTTATCTCCACACATCGTATCACTAGTTAACTCACTAGTGGTAAACAAAGATAGGGTTGATACACAGGGCTAGCTAGAAACCCACCCAGTCCTCATCTTTACTGCTGTAACACCATCATGTCATGGTAAACATGGCAGTCAGTAAAGTGTGCTTGGCCAATCACATAGTCGCTACCTTTGCACCGCCAAATTTGAATGTTACGTGCGTGATAGTAAGCATACGGATGCACTACAGAGGATGAAGATGAACTTTACACACATGTGCGATAGTAATGAAACGCTATAGCCGAACCCGCGATAGCGGAGGGATGACTGTACAGTACGGTATATAAATATATATATATATATATATATATATATATATATATATATATATATATATATATATATATATACTAGACCATAGAAGTGAAGTATGTGTAATTAAGTAATTAGTGGGGTGTTTTTTGACGAAAATGTCCTCTGTCCTCCCTCATGTACGCCCACTTTCCGTGTGTGAATTCCTGGCGCTTTAGGTGGCCACATGACAATTTGTATAGCCCGAAAGACAGAGTCTTCATTTAGATATATAAGACCATAAGCCCGTGCTACACACGGAAATGAAGTATGTGTAATTAAGTAATTAGTGGTGTGATTTTTGTGACGAAAATGTCCTCTGTCCCCCTTCGTGTACGTCCACTTTCCGTGTGTGAATTCCTGGCACTGTAGATGGTCACATGACAATTTGTATAGCCCAACAGACAAACAGAGTCTCTTCATTCATATATATATATATATATATATATATATATATATATATATATATATATATATATATATATATATATATATGTTTTCTCCCACCCAAAACCCCGGATTCCCAGGCTCTCCCCCAAGTTTGTATGGGGTATGAAAACTGGGCATATCTCGAAAACGGGGCATTTCCGAGAGAAACACCATTGAAGAAAATAGTCTTAGAATGGTCCTAATTAGTGGTAAAACATACTAATATATACGTTTTACTGAACCCAGGTTTACTGTAAAAATACCGAAAAGGGCAATATACTAGATAATTACACAAACTATAGTTACAGTACATATTTAAAAGCAATACAACCTACTGCCTCCTCACCTCTACACCTGCAGATGTTGTTTGAGAGGGAATGTTGTTATTATTTATTGGTCAACAATAATTTACAATCTATCAAATACCACCTAGAATAACTAGTCGTTCCACAACCCGATGTTCATAACTTTACACTATACACTATTGAATTCAATTTACAATAACTGCTTGGAACCCTCGGACTGGAAGTCTGGCACTGCCAGCTGACAGCTGTGTGCCTGTCGCAGCCTGGGTTTGTTTTTTGTTTGTGTTGTGATTAGTGGGAAGCGGATGGAGACGGCTGGGCTGCGTTGGATAGCGCGACACAGGCGGCCCGGGCGCGCACATTTTCGCTCTAAAATCCAATTGTTTTGTGCGGGCTGGCAACTCGAGGCAGCACAATGAGCCCAGACTCTGGAGCACAGTCCCCGCTTCTCAAACACAAACAAAAATAACAAAAATGGCCGCCCAAACAGAAGTATACCAACGCAGTTCCTGCCTATTGCAGTCTCCAGACTTCGGCTATATCAGCCAACATACATTAACGTGCACTCGTAAGTACTGTAAAGGACCCGAAGTGTAATTAAAAGTAAATATTGAGTAGCTAGAAGTGATAATAATATTTTAGTTCATTTTATAAGTTAGAACTTACCCTGTGCCCATAAATATGAGGGAGGACCATATGCCAGTTATTTTAAAGTGATTTTTTTTTATTGATCTACCGCTTAAATTTTGTATTTAGTCGGTAATAGTTATGAATTTTTTAGTGGAGAACATTGCCCCAAAAGCCAAACATGAGATTTTACACATGTTAATGTATGCAGGCCAATGTTAAAAAGCAAGTTAAGAAACCTAAATGTATTATTTTGAATATACTGTAAATTAAAAACTTCACTAACTGTATTGTCTAGACAAACTAATATAATCTGCATGAACTATAACATGTGCTTTCCAAATACACAGCAAGTTGTTCATCGGCTGATGCTGGGGGATTCAGCCAGCAGCATGATGAAAATCCACCGATTCAGGAGCTGGGCCCGGATACTCAAAGCTCGCCTTAAGCTACGGCGCCTTACAGCTCTAAGGTACTTTAAGTTACGCGCGCCTGTGGCGCCTCAGCTTGTGGCGTTGTGTCCCATACTCAAAACTTTACTATGGCGCCGTAGTGAGGAACGTTTGTCGTTAGTCCCACTAAGGTGCCTTTGCCGCCTGTGTCACGGGACTTCAGCTCAGCCAATGAGAGAAACGGACAGAAGCACCTCTTAGGAATAGTTAGCCAATCACATACGACTTGGTGCATCAGCTGAAGGTAAACAAATAACACATCGCAAGTTGCCACTGTACCACAACTAAGCTTCTAATTTACAAGCTTTTAATATTTACACGCTTTTATCATCTATGGAACATGTATTGCATAATATATTATATGGACATATAGACAATATGAAATTTCACACTACTCACCAAGTATATCGTTATATATTTGATTAATGATAAAAATCATTCAAACAAAATATATAAAATTTATATCACAAATTATTCAGACAGTACTATAATGTACTTATGAGATACATAAAGGAAAGGGTAATTTCTTTACACACTTTATTGTTGTAGCAAACTGTTTTAAATTTGTAATTTACTTATAGCTTCATATTTTGCCCTTTGTCATCCTCTGCGGATATATTTCAACATCATAGCAGTCACGGTATAATGACTATAGAGTCCTTATACCGTGATAGCAGTATTCAGTCTGCATTTCTACCGCACGTAGAGTATATTTCCTCATAGCAGACTAAATTTCCTCACATTGGTAACGCTGCATTTCGGCTCCCACAGATAGGTAGGGTTGTGTAAACGATAATTTCCGCCCTATTTCCGGGTCGGCCAGCGTTAAGGCACCCCCTACAGGCGCTTAACTTAAGGCACCGTAACTCAAAGCAATATGGCGGCACCCATGTTTTGAGTATGGGACATTTTGGCTGCTGGGTCAGAGGCCGCCTTAAGCTAAGGTACCTTAGGGCTTATGGTGCCTTAAGTGGTTTTGAGTATCCCCCCCCTGGACGAGAGTGGTACGTTATAGTGTTTATTTTAGGCTAGGTGTGAAGGAGTGCCAGAACCCCTAATGTAGGTTAGGTCTGTGTGAAGGAATGCCAGAGACCACCTAATGTGGATTAGGTTTGAACCCTTCATGGAGCCTAGGTCTGAAGGAGTGCCAGAACCCCTTCATTTTAAAGTTTAATTTTATGGTTGTTTAACCATTGCTTACAATGCTAGGGCAGCTATGTCCGGTATAGTTCCTCGGACCGGGACACAGATTTTTCCAGTACAGTATTCAAAACAACTTCAACTAATTTCTGAAATGTATTTACAGTTATAGGTTTACTGGATGTAGGAATACTTATTTATTAAGGTATTGCTTATAAATGACCTAAAAATATCAGTAAAATCATGCAATAAATTCCAACACCCTTATGTTTCCTTTATACACAGAAATATGTCCCTCTTCTGGTGTGGGATCACAGCAGGATGCTGAGAGTGAGTCACAGCAAGACAACGGTATGTGTTTACGCCTTACAGACCTTATTATAAATGGATGTATTGAAATAATGTGTGTGAGGTTTTCATTCTCATGCTAAAATTGCCCCATTAAGCACTGCGACTATTGAGCTTTCAGAAACTTCTATATCATTTTATATATTCTATATATTTTTTTGGTCAACAGGATGGCCAAGGCAGGCAGTACTGCTCCTGATATAGACATTCAGGATGCACATGTCTGGTTTTGACAACCCCAGAAAAAAGAAGTACCAGGTGTGGAATGACATCGCTGAGGAAATGCAGCAGAATGGCTATAACCACAATGGAACTGCATGTGACAACAAAATGAGACAATTAAAGAGGAGGTAAACTCACAGTGTGGTTTTGCCTTAACAGGTGACTCTTCTGAAGAATTTGTCGAGTCTGTGGAGAGTGAACCTGATACCAGAATATTTGAAGGTGTAATAGAAAGCCAACTGTCTGAGTTTCTGAGTCAGTTTGAGGACTTACACATCCCAGCCTTACCGCCTCTCAACATCAACGGGGATGACCAATACAGGTGAGTAAAAATAAACTGAATATACTGTAATAAAGTTGTGTTCCCAGCCTGGCACTCGAGTAGGTAATTTTTTCAACACGGGACTGAATACCACCATTGGACTGAATAAATTTAATGTTTTGTGCCGTTCTAAATCATTTTTCAAGGCGAGAGAATAAATTTAATTGGGTTTGTGCCGTTCTAAGTCGTTTTTCAATGCCATACTTGCATTGCAAGAAATGGATACCGTAAGGTGGGGTGAGTTCGGACGTTTTTTAAGGTTTTTCAAGTCTCCTACCCGTGTTTTTTGGCTTATACCAAATGTTATGTATCCTATAGATAGCTGGCCCAATGGGCTATCAATTCATAACACCTCCAAAATTTTTTAGATTCTTAACTAATGTGGAGACGTGTCTGAACGGGTGTCCGAACCCCCCCCTGGGGGGGGGCACTTCGGACATATAGGGGGGGAGTTCGGACCGCCAATGATTTATGCTGTTAATGGATAATCTTTGACCCTACGTTCTTCCTGGACACATGTGGGGCGTATTCGGACACCTGGCAAGTTTTAAAAAAACGTAACATGCCATTTTGTACCACTTCCTTTGTACTGGCGAGTGAACTAAACCTAAGATATCACATTATCACCATATTATTCAAGGAAAGAAAGACTCTTGGGATACAGATTAATACAGTAAAGAACAAAAACAAATTAAAGCTTGTAACAATGAAAGACAGAAAAAAATTACCCCTTCAGGGTACTTTGTGTGGCAAGATAATTATGAGCACCATTTTGTAACTCTACCCGGTACTTTGAGAACAGTTTTACAATGTACTTGAGCATTTTGTAACTCTACTTTGAGCACAGTTGTACAATATACTTAAGGCACTTTAACTAAAAAATAAACATGATTATCACATAGAATACCGGTAATGACAACAGAACTCTACCTTGAGTGTAGAAAGAAAAATTAGGCCTACTTAGGCCAGCAATTTACATCAACATCGAAGATCATTTTCTCCCTTTTACCTAACTTTGGTTCACTAGAGTACATGACTATGTCATCTACCTCAATCTCACAACTTTCGTCACCTGGAACACTGGAGTTGACGAATACATTGGGTGTTCCTGGAACATGTTTTAGGAATCTGACTTTAAGGGTCGGTATGACTTCAATTACTACAGCCATATAATAACGCTTTTTCTTTTTTAGTTCATTACAGATCTGAACTATCACCCAGTCGTGTAGCTTAGGATTTCGTTCTGACACTTCATTACCTGTGGTTTCTCCTGAGGCTTTTTCTGTGCTTTCTTTCAGAGTTTCACATGTGTTTTGTCTTCGCAGCTTCACTCCACGTGATTCATCCTCGCTTTCACTTTCATCTGCTAGCACTTCAGTTTCTGCTTCTTCAGTAGAACTCCCTTCAGTTGTTGTTGCCCTGGTTAAATCTCTCTCCTCCATCACTTGTATAATCCCTTGTGTAATCCCTCCTTGGATTTTGGGGATGACTCGTCTTACAGGCTGTCTCTCAGGGGACATCTTTCTCTTCTTACTGCTTGGTCCGTCCTCCTTTGATGTTGAAGGTTGATTATCACTGACTGGTTTTACAGGCTGTCTCTTAGGGGCCAACTTTTTCTTGTTTTCAGGAGGGACATTATTAAGTGTGTTTTCTAAATTATTAAAGAATGACCTGATGATTGTGGGAGTAACTTTTGCTCTTGCCACTTTAATGTTCTGAGACAAACGGTGAGAAAGTTCGTTTCTGTGCCGTTTCAAGAAACTCTTAGCCCAGTCACATCCAGGGAGATTATTCTTGAATCTTTTTACCTCCACACCACGTCTGTCAAGATACTGTTTAATGAGTAAACACAGCTCAAAACTATCTAATGGGAATCCCCACTGGGAAAGAGTCAACAGATTCTCCACTACTGTATCTTCCTCTTCACTACTTAGCACAGTTTGTCCACCAGAGGGTTTTATATGTTTCCTTGTAACTGCATCATGAAGAGTGCTTTTGGAGAAGCCATATTGCTTTGCTGCCTGTCTTACACTCAATTCACCATTTCGTATAGCATCACATGCCTTTTGAAAGTTGGACTCAGCCTTGTCAATACGATAACCACCTCGACCCTCACTGCTAGCTCCTACTGCAAGTTTCTTATACGATCGTGGCATTTTAGTTGTTCAGTGGGGAGATGAGTCTTCTTAAAACTTATGAACTACCATACCAGTACCACTTGGTACACCTGTAAAGACAAATATGATTCACGTAAGTCTCAATTCTGGCCAATATAACAACATTTTAATGGATTTTACTCGTGTCCGAACTCACCCCACATTACACCATAAATAGTGAAGATGTCTTTAAAAACCCATTGGAGCATAATGAGATACAGGTAGGACCAGTTTCAACATCTCTATTTTCATTCTACTAAATATTAAGAGAAATGACACCTGTTATTGACTTATTGGTGCTCTGGTTTGTGTTTCCCAGGAGAAGTTTGACACCAGTCAGATTTTTTATCAAATTTATAATTGGGAGAATTATTTTTTTTATCCTACTTAGGCATTACACAAGTAAACGTTATCCCTATTGCAGCAAGAGGGAACCAAAAGGAAAAGAACCACCAAAACCAATTTCTGATTGATTGCTTCTTTGAAGAAGAATACTCGACTAAAACATTTTTTCGAGAAAATGTCCGAACTCACCCCACTTTACGGTACTGTGGTGCAGTTAGTTAACTCAATGAAGTATGAGCATCATAGCATATAATATATATGTATATATTTTTAACTACTGTAAGGTAAGTTAGGATGCATTTCTAAATCAGAGAGACCCAAACAGAAGTAACTTAAACTAATTTAGTTCAAACTAATGAGGTGTTACAATATTGGGAAGCCTACATGCTTGAGTGCTTAATAATAATGACTTCCAGTGTTTTTAATCCTGCAGAATAACCTACAATATTTTCCTGTTCTTTTCAGGTAGAACATGATGTTGCCAACTACTTGTACATGAGGATGATGGGTGGGAAAGCATTCCTCAAGGAAGGTGTTGTCCCACATAAGTTCGAGTGTCAGGGAAGGCTTCAACCAATGACTGAGAACCGTATGGTTACGGCATGAGACTGGTAGATTTCTAATCGACCGTTACTTATAGGTGAGTAAACAGGTCTATTCTTGGATTATATTATTTCAGCTTCAAGATGTGTTTTACACTCTAACATTTATTTAGATAAACCTCAAATACCCTTATTTTGTATTGTGCATTAAGTTATATATTATGCAATGTAATTTGTTTTATTGCCAGACTGATGTAGTCTAGTATTATTTAGCTGCTACTTGCAATATACACCAATGACAAGTGTTACTAGGACACCGTAAGTAGAAAATATACATCCTTGAGACACCAAAGACACTTATACATTATATATAATTAATTTAAATATTGAGGAGTAATGAAATATGAACATAAAACAATGAAATAAGAACTAGTTGGTGTTGCGTAAAATCATGCACCTAGCCGGGAGGGAGTAACATATACACATGCTTCAGACACCAAAGACACTTGTATATGAATTTAAACAGTGAGGAATACCGAATTAAATGAAATAAGAACAAAAAACTAGTGAAATAAGGCTGGCTGAACCCTCACAGATGCTCAAGCACGCTGTTGTAAACCTCATCAATTACCAGGCAAGTTGATCCTTGGTACTTTTACTCCCCACCTGAATTACCATCATCTGTTTGCTATGTTGTTACAAACTTAGTTTGTACTAAGTTGTTCAAATAATTTACCATTTTAAAGGTACTTTGAAAGATCATAGGACTATACTCTATCCAATCCTAGCTTGCAATTGGAGCCTAGGTGTATTTTTAATGCTCGTCTCTGATTGGTCAATATCTCCAGGCAACCTCCGTTCACGCTTACCTTTCCCATACCAAAACATTGCATTTCTCAGATGTACACTTTTTTGTTTTTTCTTGGTGCTTCACTTATTTCGCTTAATATCTACTTGGCACTTTGGTAACCTGATAGAATAATGATAGAGGATTACTTTTATCGTGAAAAAAATATCCATATCATTAAAAAATATACGATTAAATACGAGTTGAAGTGAAACAAGTAGCTAAAAATGTTTATACAACTTTTTTTATATGCCGATATTTATTTATAAATATTACACTACCATGATTAAAAATGGGTGGATGATGTAGAGAAAACACTCCTGCATGTCATGGTGGTATAAGATTGTAGATAAGACAGAAATTATTGCTGGAAACGTAATTTTAATGTCAAGATGTCAATGACGTTCTAATGTGTATGACCAAAGAACCCTGTTTTCCCGCGCTCGTGTGTCAGTGTTGCCATGTCTGCTTGACGTAATTTCCCTCACTTTAATATCAGAATTTCGCTTTTTACCTCAATTATTCCCCGTTTACTCCTGAACATTGATGGTCTTTTAGATATTTCATCTGATAGAAATTTCCCTGTTTACTCTTGAATGAACTGTATATTATTTCCCTATGTGGACTTCTAAATTCCCTAAAACAGATAAATTTCCCTGCACCTGGCAACACTGGGTGCAAATTAGAACGTCATTGACATCTTGACATTAAAATTACGTTTCCAGCAATAATTTCTGTCTTATCTACAATCTTATACCACCATGACATGCAGGAGTGTTTTCTCTACATCATCCACCCATTTTTAATCATGGTAGCGTAATATTTATAAATAAATATCGGCATATAAAAAAAGTTGTATAAACATTTTTAGCTACTTGTTTCACTTCAACTCGTATTTAATCGTATATTTTTTAATGATATGGATATTTTTTTCACGATAAAAGTAATCCTCTATCATTATTCTATCAGGTTACCTAAGTGCCAAGTAGATATTAAGCGAAATAAGTGAAGCACCAAGAAAAAACAAAAAAGTGTACATCTGAGAAATGCAATGTTTTGGTATGGGAAAGGTAAGCGTGAACGGAGGTTGCCTGGAGATATTGACCAATCAGAGACGAGCATTAAAAATACACCTAGGCTCCAATTGCAAGCTAGGATTGGATAGAGTATAGCTAGCTCCTACAACTGGAAAATTAGGCTGAGGCTAGCCTCAGGGACAAGACAACCACATCTATGGAAGTGTCAACTGTACCAGCTATATATATATCTACCCAAGAATAACATCCTCTAATATAATATTACACAAAACTCCTTTGGGGTTTCTCCTGGGGGCAAGGAGTGAATAGTCCCTTTGAGATGGTTAGGTATGCCCCCAGTAAAAGGTGAAGATGTTAACCCTTAACAAGGCATCAGTCCATAGAAAGTAAGGTATTACAGTGGACTCTCCAATAACGCGGTTTTGAGTAACGCGTTTTTGATTCAACGCGGTATAATATATAGGGGGGATATGATTAAATAACATTATTTGTTCGATTTAACGCGGCCACGCTCACCCGCTTACCCACACTACTTTTGGCGGGAAGCAGGGTGAGCTGCTCAGGCCAGCTCTCTGACCAAACAGACACGACTTGATCAATTCTTTAAAAGGAAGACAGATGTGGTGCCAGAGGAAGGTAACACGAGTGTGGAAAGAGAGCGAGGAGGTGTGGAGGGAGAGTGGGGTGTGGAGGGAGAGCGGAGTGAGGAAGGAGAGCGGGATGTGGAGGAAACACAGAGTGGGGAGGGAGAGAGGGGTGGGGAGGGAGAAAGGGGTGGGAAAGGAGAGCGGGGTGGGGAGGGAGAGCGGGGTGGGGAGGGAGAGAGGGGTGGGGAGGGAGAGCGGGGTGAGTAGGCAGACTGGAGTGACGAGTGTTAAATGTGAAGGAAAGTGTACCGTTACTTTACAAATATAAATAAAACGAGAATGTGGGTTTTTGTTGTTTGAGTCACCAACTACATACTTTAGTTTGACTCTACTATTCATACATTAGAGTAACAAAATCCCCAAAAGGTAGACTTTTGCATTGTCCAGGAACGAAACCCCCACTATTACCATTGTTTCCTATGCGGAAATTAAGTTTAAATAACGCGTTTTTTAATAACGCGACGTCTCCAGGAACGTAACTACCGCGTTATTGGAGAGCCCACTGTACTTAAAAATAGTTGTAGAGTCTATCATGACACTAGAATATTAATGAAGTAAACTGTCTTCAGGATGATGCTGACCTGGCCACACGTGCCATCCCAGAGCTGATCAAACTGCTTAACGATGAGAATCAGGTGGTGGTGTCACAGGCAGCCATGATGGTGCACCGCCTCAGCAAGAAGGAAGCCTCCCGCCATGCTATCATAAACTCACAACAAATGGTTGCTGCCCTCGTCCGTGCCCTCTCCAACTCCAATGACCTGGAGACAACACGGGTCACAGTGGGGGCCCTCCACAACCTCTCTCACCACCGTCAAGGGCTTCTGGCCATTTTCAAGTCAGGTGGCATCCCTGCATTGTTGATGTGTATACAGTATGTATGGAAATGCTTGTGTGTGTATATGGAGCAGTTTGTGAAGTCATATGCTGGTACGGTACATATGTGTGAAGGTAGCAGTGTAAGGCAGCAGGAAGGACCAACCACACTGTGTCACATTGCATAGTGATGGGGACACAGATGGGGGCTGTCTATGACATGCTTTCTCTGTGTTATTCCAACAGAGGGAGGAGGAAGGAAAATTAATGGAGTTACAGTATAGTAAAAGAAGCAAAAAGAGAATGCCTCCTTTATCTCCTCCCTCCACATAAAGCTCATAACTTAGTGTAAATGTGTAAAAAGAGTTGATTTTGCCCATGTAAATTTCTGAGTAATGGAATGGTGGTGACTGTATGCTAAAGCTGCCCATCCTTTCACTCTTCATTACCCTCACCTGACTCACCACCTGTCACTATTCCACCTGATCTGCAGACAAAAAGACAGACAAACAGAGAGGTAGTTGATTTGACATTCAGACAAACAAGGAGACTGACGATGGCACTGCTTTCCCAAAGCATATGTGTTCGTTCAAGGTGATTAAACAGAATTGCATAAATCATTGTTTACCCGTGGAAGGGACAAAAGCACAATGTAGGTCTTTTTGTAGAAGTATAGTGAGAGACTGACTTGCTTGGTGTTGAGTTTGTTTATTGTATTGTTAAGGCAGGGACTCTTGAATGTGTCATGCCAGCTGTGGGACTCGACTAGATATTTTCCTGTGTTGTGGATCCCACTCGAGGATGTAAAATTAGGGAGTGTAAAATTTATTCCAGATATACTTGAATGCTCTTCACGGCTGCCTCCAGTTGTCTGGTCTAAATTATGACGTGATGAAATTTGGCAGTTACGTAAAACATAGATTGCCATTAAATTGTTACGCTTGCACAAAATGTTACAAACAGTTTAGTTAAGTAATTGACTATGTGTCCAAAATAAATGTAGTTATTAATTAATAAGAGTACAATAATTGATACTAAAGTCAATAGCGAAACAAAGCAAATTGGTTTCATTTTTCTAAATGGAAGCTGGAAGTCATTTGATTTTTATTAACTCTATACAGTACTACTGTCTATACTGTATGTGTACAGTATATTGTTTTTTTGACACAAAGGTTTAAAAAACCTATTACCAGTGTCATCGTAACTTTGAATTATCTCCGAAAAAGTGGTATCTGGTGAAAGTGTTCCAAGTGAGTTGGGAATATATAGAATATTATTTTTGGTAATAATGGGATGTAGGAGAGTGATAAAGAGAGGAATGAGCTGTGTTAATGTTTTGGTTAGTACTTATAAAAGATGTTGGAGAGAAAGGGTGAGAGTGAGACCTCCCAGGGGTTGCTGATACTTAGTAGAAGCGAGACACTCTTCCCTTACTTTGGCCATGAAGGTTTTCAGCCACAGGGACCAAGTTGATGAATACTGAAGCAGTCAAGATTTAAAGAGTTGAAATTTCTTATTAAAGACAGGGAGTGTCCTTGGTTGAACCATGGGACACAGGGGTTGCTTGGTTAGTGATGGCCAAGGTGTGGATGGTCATATTTGACCAAAAACAGAACCAGAAGTTATACAGAAAGTAACTTTGATTTCAGGCTCGAGATTTCCAGAATAAACAAGTCAGTGATGAACAAAATGAAAGATTATGTGACTGGTCAGCCTATCCCAATATCAGTTACTGCAATATAGTCATAGGTAAATTTTGTGTACCACTGGTAGGTTTGTGTACCACTTCGGGTTGCTGCCAGAAGCTGCTAACTGTGTTTAGATACTTTGTTCCCCAACTGTATTGTTGAACCATATTATAGTATGAGTTATAATGATGTATCCTAGGAGCCTGAAATATAAGTTACACTTTACTGTACAGTATATATAATCTTGAGTCTAGAGCTCTTAGGGTTGAACCACAAGAGCAGTGGATTGTGATGGTAATGTTAGTCCACAGGAGAGGTTATTAAAATCTCTTTTGTGGTAAAAAAAAATATATGCAGTAGTTTTGAGGATATGACAAGTGATAGATGAAGAAATGTGATAAGTAAATGGGCACATCCTGTGTTTGAAAATGACAGAGCGTGATGATAAAGGTGATAGGAAAAGTATTGTGATAAGTCTGACTTGAACTGACAGCTGACATGACTTGCAGAGGGAATTGGGCTGAGTGAGGTGAGAGGGAGAGGAAGGAGAGGAGAGAGGTGATGATGGGTAGCCAAGAACTGATATACAATGTGTGTCGAGACAATGCAAGCTGACTTATATGAGACGAATACACTATTCAAGTACGGCATTAACATTTGTTCAAAACACATTGTATTGATGTCAACTTATTTATACCTGAAAAGGTTGAAGATTCCCCCCATTTGGTGCAGACCAGCACTCATTAAGCTGGCATTCTTTTGTATGTGCTTTTATTATCATAGATTCATAGTGTATCTGAAGAGTAATTCACTATTTATACTGCAACTTGTGTGAGAGGATATGGGCACAGTTTGATGAAAACAAATGTCTATAAGTTAGCACCTAAAATTGATTCTTGTGGTGTTGTTATTGTCTGTACAGTACTGCATTTTTATCAAATAGAGGATCCCATGCGAGAATAGTCATTGGCCAAGTATTGACAGTGAGCAGTATGACTGCTCTGTAAAATGTTGTGGATCTGTCATACCAGTCACTGTTGTCTAGGCCATGTATTGTGTTGCATACAACCCAGAATGTCAAGGAGTCTGTGTCGTCAGTGGTGGGAATCTGTCGTCTGTCACATCCATGTACAGTAAAAGTCCTGTAATCCGAATTGCAGGGGACTGAAGGTCATTCGGATTATTGATTTTTTCGGATTATTAGTTGGACCTCCAAATACAGGTGTGGAAAAATAAACACACAAATTATAGGATTACAGTAAACCCTGGTTATTTAGGATTAATTGAAGGGAGACACTTGACGAGTTATCAGAAGATCTGAGATATCCGAGGGCTTAAATCTGATGCGTATGAATGATTGTCTGCCTGTACACCCACTCTCAAAATTACGTGTACTTTCACTCGTATATCTGGTTCCCATACACAGCTAGTAACTAAAAATAATTCTAAACTTGAGCCCAAAGTATGGAAAATGAATGATTATAAAGGTTATTCATTCTAAAAGGTTAGGCCTAAATAGCGTGTGTAGTGCGTGACGAGTTGACAAGTTCAGTTAACACCAATAATTCATGAGTTTCTACTCATACAATCACATTTCCTTAGTTTATATTAATTATTCTATGTAATTTTCTCATACAATCACTTGCACGTTAAACCATATCAAATGTGTGTACCGGGATATGTGTTAAAAGTATGAAAAATGCCAGTTTTGAGAAGTAGTTCACTATAAAGGGGTTAGGTTTATCACGTGTGTATCAAGCCAGCGCCTTCTAGAAGGCTCTGATCAAGCCAGCGTGAGTGACAGTGAGGTGGAAATTTCAGTCATCACTAAAACTCATTGAATTTTCATTCGTGCACAAACATTCCTTAGTTTGTATTAAATAATTTTGGTAATTTTCTTTGAAAAATAACTTCCACTTAATATTAATTTGCGAATAGATACGCCTAATAGCTGGGAGAGTGTGGTTGGCCCAGCTGTACGTGACTCACGTAGGCATATGTGACGATACACCCGGAAAATCCCGCATAGGCCACCAAAATTGAAATTTTTATTACCACTTTAAAAAATTCGGACTATTGGGATTTTCGGAGTATCCGTGGTCGGATTAACGGACTTTTACTGTAAATTATTTTTTATTTATTTTTATTATATTTGTGGATGATACTGCTATGGGAAGAAAAACTGCTACATTGTTTTAAATTAGACTGTATATAGGCATAAGGAAAATCAATGTGTAAAGTATATCGAATTTGATTACAAAGAGTGGCATTAAAACCTGCTGTTTAAACTGGGCTGGGGTGGGATCTTCAAAGCTTCGTAAGCGCAGTTACGATTATCGTAGTGCCATCTTTGTTCGTAAGGTCTTCGTAACCGCTAAGAACGTATCTTCAAAGCTTCGTAAGCGAGTTTTCGGCCGCCATTATCCGCCATATTTGTTCGTAGCGCTATGAAGATCGAAAAGCACTCGTAAGGCTGATAGCAGGGTCGCGTAGTCGATAAACAACCCGTAAATAGTGAGATTTGAGTTTATTTACACTTGGCGCGGCTGACATAGACGACATAATGGGTTTGTTATTGTCATTTATCGGTAAATATAAACAAGAGGAGGAGATTCAGCAGCTTAGGAGAATGGAGCTGCAAGTGTCAATTTAAACTGATGCACTGTGGAATAGAAAGTTACAAATATTTTGTGTGTGTATCATTACCTTTGGAGTGTTTAATTATGAATAATAGGATATAATGGTGACTTACTAATTGCAGGAAATTGGCTTCCATTTACCTGCAAACAAAGCAGAAATTCTTCATTGCATAGTTAGACCTAATTTAATCCATGTAGTATGAGTCTTTAACCCCTAAAGGCCGGTTGACGTGATAGACCGTCTTACGTAAGTAACCGGGCAACTGCACCTACCGTCACAGCGAGTTAGCGCTATTTCGCGCCCTGTACGGCTAGTTTTTCTTGTCGTTGGGCGAGAAAATACACTCACAATATCGATCCGCTACCCACTCAGTCGATTCTGGGAGCCCACGATGGCTGGGCGATTTTTAAGTATTTGCCCTTGTCCGAATTTGTGCTCTAACGATCGTAAGACAATACCGTAGTGAATATATGTACGTGAGTGACTCCATGATATTCCTACAAGGTTACAAATTATTATTTAGTGTATAGATCATGACAGACGATATATAATGGGGTAGTAATAAGAAAATAACACCACAAAACACGCCCATACAGGCACAATCGATAGTAAATATACGTGTTTCCTACGGTACAAGTCGGTTTGTTTATCATTTTCTAAGTGACAGTTACACGATGATATATTCCTACAAGTGTTCATACTATTTTTAGTGTTGAAATCATGACATACGATACATAATAGTAGTAATACGAGTGAGTTGACAAGGGACTTGGGCGGGAAACTGAACTCCATGCCGCAGTCACACCGCTCTCACGCGTACACACGGACACACCGCTGTCTCGCGCACAAACATGGTTCACTTCAACTCGCCCTATCTCCACAACTATTCATCGTACAGCCCTCCCGATGGTACCATTGGAAAGAGGAAGAGTTGAAGGTACGTAAGAACCTATTTTGAAGTTAGTACACTATATAGGTTCCGAGTGTGAGCGTTGTGAATAAAGGGTAAATCGAGTAATTTTGACGCGAGCGGGTGGGTAGAAACGTCGAGTAAGCTTACCCCGTACCGGACTCCAGGGGTTAATCCATATATAGTCCTTTGTATGAAGTGGATATTCTTTAGGATGATAAACTTTGATTTACTGACTTTCTAATGAAAATATTACAAGCACATTAATGTGATGTGTGAGCTGGTAACATTTAAATAACTGGAATTACATACTGATACATACTGGAGATGTATAAAAGGTTGACCATATTCCAGAATCTAGGGCAAAATTATGTTTCAGAATTAACTATTGCAAATATTATCATGTAAGTTTCAATAACATGTACCGTACATGAACCTTTCTTACCAACTCAATTTTATTGAACAGTATAATTTAATAGATAATATTCACCTGTTTTCATATAACATAAGACTTGTCTTTTTCTAAAATAAATGCTTTTCAACAGCTAATAACAAATTGGTATTGGTTTTTCTTAATAGACTATAAAAAAACATACATTTTATTTACATAAAGTTTACAGAAATCCATGATACCTCCCTAGCTATTTGTACTATTAGTTTCCTGCATAATCACAGTTCATTACATCATATATACCTGAGTAAAAACATGCAAATTTATGATATTGGAAAGCTGTTTCACTCATGTACTTTCCAACAATGACTGATAACAAAAAACACCAATTCCATAATGACTACGGTACTTGTTTGTCACTCTTCACATTGCTTGGACAGATCACAGATATGGCAGAGAAATTATTAAAATACAAGATTAAAGCTACAGTACAGTATAAGTATATCCTTATAGTTAATCTCCGAACACAATAATTATTCAAGTACCGGTACTTTCACCTTCATTAATACTATTGGACAAAGATAAAAATGCATGAAAAAAAGTTGATTTTACTGAAAGAATAACAAATCTAACATGAAATGTGAATGCTAAAATAAAAGCTATATTTGAGAGATAAAATATATAATGAAAATAAATAACATAATTTCTTAAAAAAGCATAATCAGAAGTTAACTATACTTTAGATTGAAACCTACACACAAACCACACAACTAAAACCATACTTGCACTCTAATAACTCTGTCACAAAATATAACACAACTTAAATACACTAATTATATATATATAAAAAAAGACACATGAAAACAAATCACCTTTTCTCGATTGCCTTTTTAATGTTCACCAAAGTTTCTGATATTTTTGTTATATTTTCTGCAAGATCCATCCAAATATCCCTTATAGTCTTATGGAAAACTAGTATATCCTATCTGGAGTTAGCGTAGCTTCCAGATAAGCTATCACACCTCTAGCAGACCTAGAGGAAGGGTGACTTGAGGCTACAGAGCTGTGGTATGAATGTTCCTCACTTGGTAGAGGTTCTACCAGCTTCGGCAAGCTGTCGCCAGTCAAAACCTCACAGTCTTCCACTGTAACTGGCCCAAAGTCCTGCCAACTGGGCCCAGGTGTAAGTGAAGGGGCCCTTGATGGCAGTCCTTGGTTAGGTGTAAGTGAAGGGGCCCTTGATGGCAGTCCTTGGTTAGGTGTAGGTGAAGGGGCCCTTGATGGCAGTCCTTGGTTAGGTGTAGGTGAAGGGGCCCTTGATGGCAGTCCTTGGTTAGGTGTAAGTGAAGGGGCCCTTGATGACAGTCCTTGGTTAGGTGTAGGTGAAGGGGCCCTTGATGGCAGTCTTGGGTCAGCCACATCACCTTCATCCAAGTCTTCTTCAGCAGCTGAGAAATTATGAAAATTAGAAACTTTCATATAATTTTAGAGAAATATTAAGGATTATCGTTATGAATTAATATTGTAAAGTCATACCTAAAGAAAGCAGTATATAATTAGTCATACATATAAGTACAGCAGCAGTACTGCAATTTTTTACTTAGTTAAAGTACTCATATGATACATATGGAATCCAACAAAGCATCACAAATTTATTTTTGATTAATATTAATATGGCTCCAATTTTTAAGACTATAGGACCTGCTGCTAACAGGAGTTATTTATATGATACACAAAATATAAAAAATCACTATGTACTTGACTTTTGTATATTGTGTAATCACAGTACAGTACAGTACATGTACTGTGATTACTGAAGGTGTGGATATATGAAAACATCTTGTATATATATTCCTAGGACTAAGGCCTTATGATTTGCACTGTTTAACTTTGAATGGAATTGAGAGGTAATGCTGCTCAAAATTCATGCTTTATATATGTAAACTCTCAATGTAATTACTTCACTAGTGCCAATGAGGGAAGATTTCCATATTCCTAGCCTAGATGAACAGTAGGACATTATTTACTGTTATATACTGTACATACTGCCTGGGTCTTGGAGTCCACAGGAATACCCAACACTTGCACTTTTTCAATGACTTGAGCCATAGCCTCAGGTGAATGCCTTTGTGTCACTAGTGCCACTACCTGAAATATAACGAAAAATGGTACATATTTCAATAACAAAGCAGAAAAAATTACAATACCTGGTTATTTTATTAAAATAGTACCGTACTGTATCTAAATCAGGCAATGGACATTCCCCCCATCTTTCAACCCATGTGTGCCCATGCCAACACCCAAATCCACAATATTAATAATGCTTATATAATTTATTTCCTTAATCTGTCTTTCAATAAAAATGTTTGAAGTATAAGTTATTAAATTGCACTTGCCAGATTTCACTACATATTGTATAATTCTGCCTGTTACTTGGTAATGGCAGTCAACTGTAACTTATAGATTTTGATATTATCATAGAAACTACTGTAGGCAGGTTTAAAGGAAATAAAACAGTGACAGTAGAAGTTAAAAGAATATAATGTCCTCCAAGTCAATGTCTTTGATTTATTTTCATGACAACCATGCAGCTGCCAGTAAACTTTTTGTATTATGCTGTTTGTTCTTGATATAAAGTACATAACCTAACCTATCTTTAACTAACATAGCCAAACCTAACCTAACCACAGCTATATACAATATCATACTAGTGATTGGCATGATATTAAATATATACCAAGGAAGCTGCCTTAACTACACTGTTGTGTTTAATGTTTACCAACACAGTACAGTATAATAATTCCCTTACCTGTCATTTGCTGTTGCTGTCTGATGTATATTGGTGACTGTCATCTCTATCAGCTGGTAGTGTTGAAATCTGAGACAATATTTATTTGTTGACATTGTGATACTACGCTACGATTGGCTTACAGTATCAAGGACATTTTGTTTCCTTCATTGTGATTGGCTGAAAATCAGTCTGCTTGGTGGCGGGAACAGCCAGCGCCGCTCGCTACGAAGACATCATCGTGAGCTACGAAGAAGGTTACGAAGCGTTGGAGATACCAACTTACGATCTTCGTAAGCCACGAACAAATATGGCGGCTACGAGATCGTAAAGTTGATCGTAGCGCCACCAACTTACGAAGCTTTGAAGATCCCACCCCTGGTCTGGCTCTTGTGTATAGTTAATGGTGTATGTCCTTCACGGTTGCCAGTTAATCAGTTTTTCTAGGGTCGATGTTGTAAAATTTTGATATTTGTGAGTACTTTATTGAGTATTAGAACTGATAAGAGATACAGGAGTTTGTTTGCATGAAAACCATCAATGTTGAGTTTTGGTTCCCCATCAGAGTCCTTACAAACATTGGAAATTAACACTCTTGGCTGTAGAAAAACCGCTGAGTTGGCATCATTACTGTCCTTGTGTGTAGCCATTTAAAGGTGGGCAGTGTGCTAGACCGAACAATAAACTACAGTAGATGTATAATTATTTTGATGGCCTGTTTTTTATGCATTTATTATCACACCCAAGCCTTCTTAATCCACCAAAGGCCTACATTGTAACATCTTTCCTCTTAACCTGATGTTGGTCTCTTGTCTTCTGTGCCCAATGTTTACACACCTTTGTAGGATGATCTGGGACATCAGATATTATCTTAATTAATGAATGAAATATCTTTTCCATTAATAAGGATTACAGCTGTCTATACTTAATATTTATATTGTAGTCATGTAGGTATGGGTTTTCATATTTTCTAGAAGTGTTCAGAAAATACTGAGAGTAGCTGTACATAATGGTAGATCTCTACAACTACAGTACGCACAAGTTTACATTTCGTGAATAGTAAAGAAGGGAGAGGATTTGAGGAATATAAAGGAAAGATCAGAGATATGAAGAGTGGAAATAATTACTGTAGTCTATGCTGTTAACAAAACAAGGCAGAATATCGGCCGTATTAGACATTGTGGTACCTGTACTGTAATTAATTGACAGAATGTTTGATTCAAAATCTTACATTGTAAGAGTGCAGACATAAGATTTACCATTTGAAGTATCACCATCATTTTCATACTTTGACAGCCCACCTTGGTATTGGCAAGCTTCAAGCTGAATTCCGAGCATGTGAGTCTGGTAAAAATGGCTCTTTTTAGTGAGATGTTGGTAACCTGAGTAATATTTCATATTGGAAATGCAGTATTGATCTTAACTCATTTATACTATATGAAATGAAATTACACTTACTTTCATAATTTGTCCCTGTCATATTTTTTGTGAATCACTTTAAAATAATTTTTATGATAATCCATTAATGAATTCACACAAAAATACTGTTGGTGATTACAGTCCTGTACTTAAGGAACTTTGTGGCAATGTATTTATTTTACAACTGCAAAGTTTAATATAACCTGTTGGAGAGCCATATACTGTAAGTAATGGTACTTCTTAATATGGCTTGAAAAATTATTATTTTCTCACTTGTTATAAATTTATTATTGTAACTTGACTTAGAAAATAATATACTATACCATATTGCGAATAAGAGTACAGTAATTGTGATGCGAAAAGTTTGTATTTGCATTGCTGTTATCAGTTCCCTCTATGTTGTATCTAGGTACTGTATCTGGTTTTATGTAATAAAGAATTGAGACTGAAATAGGTTACCACCGTCCTGATAAGAAGAGTTCATAGATCTACCATGTAAGTTGTGCTTCTGATGGAAAGTGGAAGTATTGTTGCAGATTCTGGCTTTGGTGTGAAGTTCATCTTTGGTTCTTCACTATCATACAGTTGACTCTTGAAAGTTCACAATGTTCATACTGTATATCCTTTCTCAGTTGAGTTTCTCATACACAGTGTATAGTATTGAATTGAAGAATGTAATATCTCAGGCATACAAGTAACAAGAACTGTACAGTGTTGTTTTATCTGCGTAAAATTATAATTCTGTACTGTACTGATTATGAGCACTCTTTTGGCTAGTGTTACAAAAATCCTTTGTCTGCAAATGCTGAAAAAAAAAGATCGATTTGAAATTTCATAAACAATAAACAAGCTCTGTGGAGAACAAGTTGTTTGTAAAAAAAAAAAAAAAAAAAAAAAAAATACTGTACGTAATAAAAATTCTTGAACTGAATGTTGAAGATGTGAAAATGTGAGGACCCCTTTCTCATTAGTAATTTGCTTCTTGCATCATAGTTTCATAATGTACATGCATATAAATCTGCCAATAGTTAGAAAACATTCTTGAATTTGTTTCACCCTATTAATTCATGGATTGACTAATAGATCCGTCCAAGAGTCTACTGTAGTGGAGTGTGTGCTTGGGCTTGGAATTGTTGTGCCTCTTAATTTCTTTTTCTTCATGCAAGCATCATAATATATTTATTTTAAATAGGTTCTCACAATTGTCAAGGCTCTCACAATTGTCACAATAATGCAGTGTTTCAGAATTTGATGCCAACCATTTTATATACCAACACTGGTACAGGTGAAGTGAACCACTGCCCTCTTTGCTCAGCGGACAAAGTTGTTTGATGAGAGTTTACTCAATTTACCCGCCAAGTACCCAGCCAACCAAATGCAAGTCATCCCTCCTACCAGGACTGGTCACTGAAATGAATATTGAGTCTATCTATCTATCTATCTATAGCTCTGACGCCTCGTTCCCTCCGGGAACTCCCCCGAAGGGAGTGGCCACGGCAGAAAAGTCTCCAGTCTTCCCTGTTCAAACACTCCCTCCTTACCTGGTCAAGCCCTCCCCTCCCCCTCATGTTTCTCTCCTTTACATACTCTTCCACTCTGTTCTGCCATCTTACTGGTGGTCTGCCTCTCACACCACTTCCCACAACTTCACTTCCATACACCTTCTTTACAAACTCCTCACCTTGCATTCTCTCTACATGTCCAAACCACCTCAAAGTATTACGTTTCACTCTCTCAACCACTCCACACTCAATACCAATTGCCTTCTCACTCATACCGCATCTCTTATACACACTCTCATTACTTTCTCCATCCCACCTTGTCAGTCCACCTGGCTTTGTCGCAATTAGGACTCCACCATGTTTATCGTCTATTCTGTCTTTCCTGTGTAGGGTCATATTATAGGGACTGTCCGTCGGGAAGATTTCACTGTCCTGGATGTCAGGTGTGAGCCAGGCCTCTGTCCCTATAATGATGTCGGGGTCATAAGTCTGGAGGGTTTGGTGAAATGCGGCTCTTTTGTTGATGATGCTGCGGAAGTTGATGACAAGGGTGCGAAGGGAAGACGAGTTTTTATGGGTGATGGAGTCGAGCGTGGTGTTGGTGGTAGAATGGGGTGTGAGGATGGATGATCTATTGGTGTTATGGATAATGAGCTGGTACTATGAAGAGTTTGGTTGGGTGTGGAATGGTTTGGGAGAGGAGGAGTGGATGATACGGTGTTAAGGGAAGTCATGTCTTGTTGTCGGTTTTGTGTAGGGGAGGAATTGTCACTGTTACGTCTACCTAAACGTCGAGTGATCCTATCTAATGGTGAAGGTGCGTTGTGGGTTGTGGATGGTGATGGAGATGAAATGGTGGTGTCTAATAAGCTGAATCTATTGTTGTGTTGTATTGGGGAGTGAAAAAGGGAGGAAGTGAAATTGGGCGCGCCACAATCCCAGCAGATCCATGAAAGGCTCCGGCCCTCCAATCCGTCGAAGGCAGCCGTGAAGCCCCCAACACAGCTGATATGATACCAGCCTGCGTGCTGGGAAACCTCACAGCAGCGGTCGCACTGGATGGCCCGCTGGCCCCACTTGACCGCCCGTCGGCACAGCTGACAGGGGTACTTTGGGGCACAACATAAGGAGCAACAGGGCACCCCGGAGATTGCCGAGGCAAGCCACCTTCAACCGTTGAGAGTTCCTAGGGGAGCCCAGGTTCCCAAACAGGTGTGTGTATATGGAGGTGTGGGTATAGGTGTCTGGTGTTAGTGAGTCTGATGTGTTGGTATGTATACAGCCAGTGTTTTTGTTGTTAGTGTTGTAGAGTATTAAAACTAGTGTGCAATATGTGTAAAACATTGTTAATGTGTATGTGTATGTTGTTTTGTGTGGGGTGTGTCTGTACATGTTTATAAAGCACAAATATAAATAGACAAATACGTTGTTTACGGAGATTAGAACAATATGTTATTAGTAAAATTGTTATTTTGTCTTTAGATAAGTACAACTGCAGTTCAATGAGCATAAAGCATCCATTCCCAGGGTGACCGGATTTAGCATAATTATGCTAAGTTTAGCATATTTTTCCTGAAAATTGTGTGTTTAGCATAAAATTTAGCATGGGTATCAAATCTAGCATATTCTAAGCATAATTTAATGAGCTTAGAACAATTTCTAGGATGATTATAATTTACCACTTGTGGCTAGTGATAGTTTCTGGATTAAAGGCCAGGATAAACCTACATGTTTAATTTAGTGTACCATGATTAATGGGAATTGTGAAACAGTCCATATACTTTGAAGTTTTAACGAAGCTTTAGCAGCGTCTAGCTAGAGCAGGAAATCACAGGCGTTGAAGAAGGGTGGACGCACGGTATAATGACTATAGTCCTTATACCGTGGGTGGACGTGTGCTGCTTCAAAAATGTATGAAAAATAGGAACCCATAACCAGCCATAACTTGCAAACTCAATTCACAAATTAAATTGCATTATTATTTTCTACAGGTAATTTTTCAGAATGTGATTATAATGTTAATGTTCTTTGCAAGAATTGTTCATAATTATATGAGTGCATATGTTAATAACCTAGAAATAATACTATATTAACAATAAAATACAACAGAAACCAAACGTATGAAGAGCAACAAAAGATTTAGCATATTTTTTGCCAATCTAGCATAATTTCAGCTGCTGTCTAGCATATTTCCGCTCCAGAAATCTGCTGGTCACACTGTCCATTCCACGCTTCACATAGTGGCAACACGTGAGTAGTGCAATAAGGCTGTGGTAATTTATTACACGTTTTACGGAGGTAGGGTATATTAATTAAAGTAGTTTTGGACATGAAATTAGAACAACTGTATAAAGCTTAGTTAATAGACATTTTTTAATAGCTAATAATATGTTATCAATTGTAGATCAGCAAATTCAGTCTGGCTAACACGTGTGAGTCTAAGGAGGTAACACGTTGGTCCGTATGCAAGGACATTTATGGTGCTATTATGATGGTGTGGTACCGGTACGTTGACTCCATAGACATACAATAGAGTCGGCGTACCGGTACCAAACCATCGTATACATCACGGATGTTCTTGAATACAGTACAACGGGTAAATATTGATAGAAATCCCGTTATTGCGTACTGTTTTTCTACCTTCATTACCCACTTATTTAGACCATTTTAAGACACTAAGACTTTCCCAGAGAAACACCATAGATGAAAAGTGTCTTAGAATGGTCCAAAATAATGGGAAATTATACAGTGCTAAAATATACGGTATTATTACAGAATAACTGGGGTTTTCGGCTAGGCTTGAGCAGTATTATCACATTAGGCTTGGTCCTGGAAATTTGCCCCAGTCACTTTATGATAGTTTACACTGGTTATACCCGGTAGTTTGCCCAGGTTAGGTCCTGGTAGTCTGTTGTGGTCTAGGTTAGGTTGGGATATTTCCGAGAGAAACACCATAGATGAAAAGTGTCTTAGAATGGACCAAAATAGTGGATAATGATACTAATATATACAATATAGTGAACCCAGGTTTTCTGTAAATTTACCAAATATACAATATAACTTAAAGTTAGTGAACTCGGCACTTCTGTAAATTTACCGGCATATTCTTTGGAAATGCCCCATTTCTAAGATAGGGCTATTCAAATGGGGCATTTTGAAATTAGCCTGACTTTACTTTAACTAACATATAACCTAGACCTCAGTAGACTACTGGGACCTAACCTAGGCAAACTACTAGGAAATAACCGTGGTAAAGTACCAGGACCTGACCGGGGCAAAATACTGGGCAACTTTACTGTATCATTATATTAGCATCAGTAAGTTAATGGGGATCGACTTGTATTTATGTTATCAGCTGTAACGTTGTGTGTGTTAAGATGTGGTTGACATTATAAATACAGTATGATCATTTAATGGTTTTATTTTGGCCGTATAGGTGTACACAGTTAAGTAATAATTATTTTTATTTTTATTCCAGGTTGTTTCTGTCTTGTTAGCCATCCACATAACTAAAAGTTCAAAACATGAAGACTAAAGGGAATATGAAGGCTAAGGCACCTTTACAAGCAAAGTAAGTAACACTTATATTAACTAGTATTTTGTGCAGATGAAATGATTTAGGACTCATTTACATTTTTGCTGAATGATGTTATGCAAATTATACGTGCTGTACAGTCCACACAAAGTTTACTTTGTAACTGCCGTATAGATAGTTATAGTTAATTTCAATATAATGGTGGTTCCAATACTGTACTTTTTTGCCAACTATACATTAAAAGTACCGGGTACCAGTATCCTTTTGGTACCCTGTATATTGTATACAGGATATATATCAGCATATCGCTTAATGATTTAAGTTAGGCCTACCTTCCCAACAAATTTTTATTAATGTTGCACAATGTTCATTGGTTTTCTGTTTCGGGAGTAAAAATGGGCAAAGAGAATTTAGGCACTTCTTGGCGATTGTAATATATTGCCAACGTATTATTATATAAGTTACTTTACTGTTATGTAGGGTCAATTCCACAGTAGCTTTTGTTTATGATTCTCTCCAACCAATCACACTTTTCAGTCTTAGGGTCAATTCCACAGCGGTTTAGTTTATTAGGATCCTCCCCTACTAGCCACACTTGTCAGTCTCAGGGCCGTTTTCAGAGCGGCTTTGATTGGTTATGATGCTCCCCAACCAACCACACTTGTCAGTCTTAATTATATCCATCCACAAAATCTGTCATGTAGGCCTATTTCCATTATTAATATAGGTTGATAGTGGAATCATCAAATGCATCCAATAATTCACTAAGGAGTCATTTACACAGTTCAGTTTATCTTGTTAGAGTGCTTACAAACCACTGTGGAATCAGCCCTAAGTCATTAGCAGTTGCCAGTTGGATGATCTTTTGTTGAACACCATTTTGTTTGTTGGATGTAAGCTAAGTAAATACATCACATGTTTTTTCTTGGACACTTTGATTTTACTGTATATACAGTGTTATAGTACAGTATGAACTGTTCAGTGTACTGTATATTGTTTCCATCCTGCATTGCATAATTTTGTCTACAGTATTCTTGTGTTTGTCCCTGTCTTTAATATATATGAAGGCTTTTTACATTAATTGGTCAATATTGCATAGTACAGTAATCCTACCCTCCATAAATCACAATGGAAAAATATTAATTCAAACTTTTTGAATTTTGAAAAGCATATCAAAGTAAATAAGTCATAACATTTTGCCTAATGTCTGGATTTTTCAACTTGGGGAAACCAAAACCGCCAAACTCAGCAGTAAATCAGAAACTCACTTTGGGTGTCATTAAAAGCCTACTGTATTGTGAGTACTGTACTGAGGTGGAGTGTCTTTTCCACTGTGGTTTGTTTTAGTTTGTTAGCACCCTAACGACATAATTTGTTGACTCGACTATCAAACTAAGGTAATAATTGTACGACACGACAGTTATTGTTGATATGGAAACTGAGTTTGTTGTTGGTTAAAATTAAATAAGACTGACAAGTGTGGTTGGTTGGGAAGTATCATAACATACCAAAACCACTGGAATCAACCCTAAGACTGACAACTGTGGTTGGTTAGGGAGGATCATAAACCAAAGCCACTGGAAGTGACCCAGAATCTCTTAGAATTTGGTTTAAGGATGTGGTTTACTGTATTTGACAATGGTAAAATAGAAAGTAAATGAATATTTTTTAATCCTAACAGGAATGCGAAGAAAAGCTTGAAGAAAATGAAGAAGATGCAGAAGAATTTAGAAACTGTTAATATAGATATGAAGGATCTAAAAGAGAGTATAACTGAAGTGAAGCCATCAGACATCACAGTAAACACGAAAAAGCCACGGAAGTTCAAGAAGGGTAAGGGCAGTAGTAATGAAGCCAAGAAAAATGCAACTGATGAGTCTCCTGACATAAAAAAAACTGTTCAACCAATAACAGAGAAGAGACAAAAGATATTGGAGCAACGGGAGAGGACCATAATTGTAACCAACTTTAATTTCAAAACCACAAAACAAGATCTTCATAAATTTTTCAGTAATTATGGCAAGGTAAGATAGTTTTCCTAACCATGTGTAATCTTTGTTATTGTAAAATATACCAAATATCAGTAGAGTATATTATTTTGTAAATTTGAGCCTTCAGTGCTGTTTTGTTTTCAAATTTTCTTCTAACGTGAGGTTTATTTGTATTGTTTTCCCTTATGCATTGAGATATGCCATATGGCACAGTTTGATTTTATGGGGTGCAACTTAAACCTCACATAAATACTGTTGGGTCCTGGTCGTTTCGGCCGTAACTGGCAAACGGCCAAATCGTCTCACGGACTAAATTATTTACGGTCTAATCGACCAGGTTTCTTTTTAGTTTTTTTTTAAATAATTTTCATTCAAAGGAAGAAGCCTATGCAAGCTCCCTCTATATTACATCATCATACCTTTTGTCAGAGCTTGATTTCATATTTACCTATGTTTTCCTATGGTCTTTACAAATTTTGTTTAATGTTTGTTCTCTAACTACTAATTCACCTAAGCATTATATCTGTTGTGTTCTTTTCACATTCCATTTTGTTTATTGCAAGATAGAATATTGTGCTATATACAGTAGCAAAGTCCATGACACACACACACAGGCCGTAGACCTGCCCATGCGACCTCTCCCCCGTACCTTGCTAATCTATATATATGTCAATGATGCTCTAATGTGTATGACAGTGCACCCTGTTTTCCTGCGCTTGTGTGTCAGTGTTGCCATGTCTGCTTGACGTAATTTCCCTCATTTCAATATCAGAATTTCTCTTTTTACCTCAATTATTCCCGGTTTACTCTTGAACGAATTGTATATTATTACCCTGGAGATACTGTATTGACCAATCAGAGACGAGCATTAAAAATACAGCTAGGCTCCAATTGCAAGCTAGGATGGGATAGACTATAGCCTATTTGTGGGAAATATTTCTTTTATCTAATGAGAATGTATTATTGATCTTAGTCAACTTATTGCAAAACATACAAATTGATACAACACTCAAAGGAAAAATTCTCTGTTGAAATTATTTCGAGAGTCAAATTTTTACCTGCCGGCATATACAGTTTCACTGTAAACTGGCAGCCTGGAGGGGTGCAGTACACTGATGTCATAGCATAATATCTTAACCCCTAAAGACCAATTGGTGTCGATCAGTGCATGAGATATCTCGTGCAAAGCAGCTGATGGGTCTCGATCGATCATGGGCTATATACAGTCATGGCAATGGTACCACTGGAAAGGCCTGGGCTTGAACTAGGAGACTGACTATAGCCTGTGTGTGCTGGTGGGTGGTGCTTACACCATACTCCAGCCACCCTAACCTTCACCCACTGGCCCCTCTCGTGTTAACCTCCCTACTATCCTATCCATTTCCCTTCCTTCCTTCCCTTTGTCCAGTCAAAGAGGAATGTATCTGTAGTGCACGAGTACTTACGACTGCCCAGGCAGATTTTCTCCCCACATGCTCAGTTCTGCCTGAACAGGCCAGCTTATACAGGTCACCAGACAGGCAGGCCAGTTGTGTATGGCCTCCTTTATGCTCTAATTTGCCAATATTGTACACCATACTCATATATGTAGGGAAAATACGCAATTCCTAATCAATTGCAGATAGTCTTGTTTTGCCTGTCACTACTACTCTGCCATTTGTTTATAAGTTGTATTTAAATAATAATAATGAACTTGCCTTTTCAGGTAGAAAATGTTCTCCTGAAACTGAAGAATGATACGAAGAGTAAAAAGAAAACTGATGGGTAAGTTTTGGGAACCTGTGCATGTAATGTTTAAGAGTAGATATTCCACTAGTACAGTACCAGGTAGTAACTATAATCCTATTGTCACACATGCTGTAGAGAGGTCCGATACTTGATTCATATAGAATCTAGAATACTTGATGCAACTTGTGTACAGTTGTTGATGTAAGTTTCAATACATACCGTATGTTTGTTGTTTCCCAAACAAATTTCTGTCAAGGGTTTTCACATTCTCATATGATGTTATTGTTTTGAATACTCTGTAGCTGCTTACAGTAATTTTGATGTTGGTAGGCTACTTAACCTATATATTGGAAAGTTCCTCAGCTAACCAACTGAGGGAAACTGTCAAACGTTTATGCGAGTCACCCCAATGTGGATGATTATTATTGTCCACGACTGTACATTTAAGGCTACTCTGTATGGTGTTATCTGTTTTCTTAAATTTGAAGGCTATTATTGAAAGGTTATTAATGGCTGGGTACATAGTGTTGGAATGATCTGTGTCTTCTTACGTCAGGTGGGTTGATTCCAAGGAATGTTTTGGAGTGCATTCTGTGAATAGCTCACGCTATTAACTCAGGAGTGATGACAGTCACCGCCAGAAAAAATATTACGTGGTCAACTATATAACCTATGGTCGTTTTTTGTTTTTTAACAGATAAGGGCTGGAATATAAAATAATGATCGAAGATATATGTTGGTGACCATTATATCAGGGTCATGAAAAATATATACTTTTAATGCTGATTAGAAGGGGATAAAGTTATTTTGCCCTTAGAACACATTTATAGATACTGTACTCTAAAAAAAAATAAAAAAATATTGATACTTGTCATAAGCAACCTAAATGAGTATTACATGACCCGTGGAAACCAGATATAAACATAAACAATGAAACTGCTGCCCTGCCTGTATCGCAGACTCCCAGTGGCTTTTTTTCCACAGCACAATGGCTCCATGGATACCATCTTAGGATTAGAAAAACTTGCTGCTGTTTACAGTGTACTCACTGTAGCCTACTGGATAATTTGCACGATAACTTTCGGCCTGTGATGTTCGGATGCTTGCATTTTTTTTTTGCCCCAATTTTTGCCACTTTTTAAAGATAATGGTTACCGGTACTATATTTTAGCTATACATTTCTCAATGAAGCCTCATCTTTCAAAGTCATGGGAAAATTTCCAGACTTAAGTGTGCATTGAAATACTTATAAAAATTGTAATTCCCAGATATTCTGTTATTCTTTTATAGCTCTGCTGAAAGATACTTTGCCCATTATATAGTAGTACTTTATATTTAAAATTATGCTTACATAATGACCTGTGTTTTTCTTACAGTGGCAAGGTCTCTAAAGCACAGAAGAAAATTGGTCACATTCGCTTCACCCAGAAGGACATGGCTCAACAGGCCCTGAAGGCTAACAAGAAAATGCTCATGGGGAATTGCCTAATTGTGGGTGCTCTAGATAAAACAGTTGTACATCAGGTGTTTGTACGTAACCTCGTAGAAGGTAAGATGATTGAAAGATTAGAACACACCAAATTGGAAGGACTACTGTATTATGTGGAGTTGGTCTTTCTCATTGATTCTGGAACTCTGGTGCTATTAGCTGAAGTTGGATATTAATCTCTGTTTATCATATTTACTCCAATGAATATATGCTTGAGTTTATTTACTGAAAACTTTCTTTTTAGAAATTTACAGTTGTGCCTTTCTTATATCTACAGGAGTTACAAAAGAACAATTGCGTGGTCACTTTGCTGAATGTGGTGACATAGAGAAGGTTATCATCGTTAATAACGAAAAGAAGCTTAGGGAAAAGAAAGGCTATGGCTTCATCAGTTTTAAGGTTTGTACCTGTGCTGTTGGTTATTACTTGCTTAATTCTGCCCAGGGGGGCTGACTTTATTCTTTGTGAATATTAGCCATCCTCCACAGGGCTAGATTAAAGATTGTTGTAGGACCTGGTCACTCTAGTGGATTTGACGAGATCTGCCCTTATGAATTAAAAAATCCATGTGAGGTGTACTGCAACCGGAGGCTCTTGTTTACTGCTGTGTGGACTGCCAGCACAAGGGGGTGTATTTCCCTTTGGAGGCAGCAGTACAAACTTCCTCCCCCTTATGGTCCTTTCAGGGCTGGTCTCATGGAAGGTGCAGCCCCACTTGTAACTCTTACGGTAATGTGGACTTGGGTCCCACAGCACTGGCTGTGGGATCAAAGACCTTCCCCCCCTCCCCCAATCTCCCTGGTGGTCGGAGGCCCCCAGGCTCCCTGGTCTAGTAAGCTCTGGTCCCATTTCCCTGAGATGTGCTTTGGTAGCCCAGGCATATAGGGCCAGCCCCTCCTTTATTTTGATTTGTTTATTCACTGCAACCAGAGTGTCAGTGGGATAGGAGGCCATTCTGCCCCAGGCCTTAATTTTTACAAAAAAAAATCCAATTTGTAATGCACTTACTGCCATCCCAGTACTAGGCTATTTTGACATTTATATTGTTTGTGATAGTTAACTTGTTCAGTCTACTGCTCTTAACTCTTGACTATTGTTCCTAGTACAGTTGACTCTCGAATAACACTATTTTGAGTAACGCGTTTTTTATTTAACGCTGTGTAATATATAGGGGGGATTCGATTAAATAACGCTCTTTGTTGGATTTAACGTGGCTACACTCACCCACTCAGAGCACAGAGTGAGTAAGGAGAGTTGAGTGAGGAGGCAGAGTGGAGTGACCAGTGTTAAAAGTGTAGAGAAATATACTGTACTGTTACTTTACAAATGTAAATACAGTATTAAAATTCATATTAAGCATATTAAATGCATATAACAATTTGTATTAAGGTTTTCGCAGACGAGTCATGAATGAAATGAGTCGTCAGCATGCGTGGTAGTGGTGGTGATGGTAGGGGGGAGAGTAGGGGGAAGGGGGGAGATAGCTGTGATATCGTTTGTTTACATTTTATTTGCCATACGCTGGTGTTACATTCTGCCTTCTCTGTCCGAGAAATACTTCCTTCTTTATATGGAAGGATATGGCCTTCTGATTTGTAAATGTACCACCTGGTATGACTGAGTGTTGAAGCTGGTGGTTAACTCGTAATTAATATAAACGAGCGAGTCACACACACGGTGACAACGCAGTATAGGCCTATATTCCCTTGACCTTGATCTAGGGTGAATGGAGACTGAGGGTAGGGGGGGGGGAGCACGGGAGAAGTGGTGGCAACACACTCATCCACACTTCACAGACGACAGTGACATGCTCGTTATGATTTCACTCATATTGTATAAGAACTCCTCGGATTCGCTTCACTTATTTTCACCAGCCATTCTATATTTTGACTCAACTATTCATACATTAGAGTAACAAAATCCCAAAAAAGGTAGACTTTTGCATTGTCCAGGAACGCAACCCCCACTATTACCATTGTTTCCTATGGGGAAATTAAGTTTAAATAACGCGTTTTTTAATAACGCGACTTCTTCAGGAACGTAACTACCGCGTTACTCAAGAGTCAACTGTACAGTACTTTTGTTTACTCTTGCCCATATTCACTTTCAACTTCTAATTTTCTCCCACAGCTCTTATTAAACTACGGTGTACCACCAATCTTTTGCAGCTGTTGATTCACTTGACAGTACTGTACTGCTTGCAAATACAGCATTGGCAACTTTAACCTTGTTCCCCACTATTCCTCCCTGCACACCTCCATAAATTCATCCATGTACAATGCATACATATTAAGCAACATTGGTAACCCGTTGCTTCAGTTCCATACAGAAAAGTCCACGACCTCACTCTGTTCACTTTCCACATGCACTGCCATCTTTGTATCCTTCATACTTACTGCCTTCAGCAGCTATATTCTGATTCAAATATGAAACTAGTTTTGGCAGGGAGGTTATGGGACTTCTCACCCAACAGCGTTGTCATTTAACCCAATCAAGGCATACAATATTTCATACCTTCGTTATTTAGTATTTGATATTTGAAATAGTTTTCAAATGTTCAAAAAATTATTGTATATGAAAAACCTTGATTATATGATGTTGTAAATGTGTTGATATTTAGGATAATAACAATCCTTTATATGTGGAAGTGAATCCAGTACACATGACAACACTACTACTCTGCATTGGTGTCATATCTGTGGTGAAGGTGGCCAGATCACCCCTCCCAAGTCTCAGGTAACTACCCCTTGGTAGGGAGGAAGAGGGAGACAGAGGGAGGATGTCTATAGGTGAGGTCCAACACCTGAGACATTCATTCATGAATCCATACTCATAAATACTTTTATGTATTATATACAGTACTTTGTCGGTTAATTATGTACTATTGAACATTGTTTTTTTATTTTTGTTTTTTCACATTACAATAACAAAGAAATATAAAAGATAATTTCCAACTCTCCCGAGGTGAACTGTAAATCGCCCCACATGTGTTTGACGTTAAATCCCAAGGGTACAATAACTCACACCCTGACCCGAGCAGAGTAGAGACAAGGCAACGCTGTAGAGTAGGAAGGTTACTGCCCAAACTATAGTATTTTTAAAATCTATTAAGCACTGAGGCGTTGGCCACTTCTGAGATTTACCTGACTGCTACGTTGCCAGATCTCGTCTTGACAATTATGGAATTACAGTAGATCCTCATTAAAAATGACAGCCAGCCCTCACTAACCCACCGCCTGTTCTCTCTCTCTCTCTCATCTGTTGCCTATATATCGTTTGCCGTTAACAACAAAACAAAAGTAAATCTTTCCTTTTCTGGTGTCACACTGTGTTGCCAGCTTATTATCCTATAGTTATAACTCTAGTCCCTCCTTTCAAAAAAATTCTAGACGTGAAAGTACCGCATGTTACTGACGGCACTGCACATAGCGAGTACCATATGGTACTGACGGCACTGAAAGGGTTAATAAGATCTTGTCTCTGGCTCATAGTGTGGGATGATCTAATCTGACAATCACTGGGTTAGGACTCAATTCCTGAGTGGTGTAATATTTCTTTGCATGGAAATGTCAGTTTTGGTCAGTGAAATATTGAAGGTTGAGTTAATCTCATGAAAGCTAGTCAAATTTTAAGTATTTCATCACTACTGCATCCTTTCCAGCTTTCTCTTACTTGCCTCTTTCCAAACTAGGTTTATACATTCCTCCCACTTCACAAACAATTTTTTTCCACACTTCCTTTTTCTTTTCCTTTTTCACCTCATAACCTCAACTCCCAACAGTAGGTTTTACTTCACTTACAATGTTTTGAATCATTTTGCCATGCTGTGCTCTTCACTTGCAACATCATCATCCTGTCTTGGAGGGCGTTTGCAGTGAACAATCCCCTACCTGCAGGACTCAGTCATTTCCATAAAAAAAATTATTGCCATTTACCTGAAAAGAGGATGAGGGAAGAAGCAAAGGCCCACTCTGCTACTAATCAAGAACTCATATTGCTGCAGTATACACTGTACCGGGGAAGGTGTATGGAAAGGTTCTAACTGAGAGACTGATGGAAGTGACAGGGAATAAAGTTGGTGAGGAACAGGGAGGGTTCAGAAAGGGTAGAGGATGTGTGGACCAGATATTTGCGCTAAAATCAATAGTGGAGAAATATATAGGGAAGGGTAAGAAGTTGTATGCTGCCTTCATGGACTTGGAGAAGGCATATGATAGGGTTGATAGGAGAGCTATGTCAGAGGTGTTGAGAATATATGGTGTTGGGGGATCTCTACTGAAAGGTATTGAGGCTTTTTATGCAGATGCAAAAGCATGTGTGCGGGTAGAGGGTGATCTGAGTGAGAGTTTTAATATTAGTGTAGGGCTGAGGCAGGGATGTGTTATGTCACCATGGTTGTTTAATATATATATGGATGGGTGTATGAGAGAGATGAAAGCCAAAGTGAATGGTCTGGGGGTGAAGTTGAGGCTGAATGAGGTAAATTGGTCCTTGGCGGCAAGTTTGTTTGCAGATGACACTGTGCTGATGGCTGAGAGTGAAAGGGAGTTGCAGAGTGTGGTGGACGAATTTCAGTCTGTATGTAAGCGAAGGAAACTGAAGGTGAATGTGGGTAAAAGTAAAGTGATGGTGTTTGAGAGAGCAGAAACTGAAGTGATTGACTTTGCTACACCTTACAGAGTGGAAGTACCAACTGGGACGAAGTGTGAGATAACCCTAAGGGGTGAGAGGATGGAGGAAGTGAAGGAGTTTAAGTACCTGGGGACAGTTATGTGTAAACATGGAAGTATGGAAGGAGAAATTAGGGAGAGAGCAGTGAAGGGTAGACAGGTCATAGGATCACTGGGGAGGATAATGAAAGGTAGAAGTGTGAGTATGGAAGTGAAAAGGGGACTGCGAAATAGTATAATCTTGCCAACACTGACGTATGCGTCGGAGACATGGACATGGAGTAGGGCTCATCAGTCAAGAATAGGTGCTGTGGAAATGAGTTACTTGAGAGGTGCATGTGGACTGACAAGGTGGGATGGAGAAAGTAATGAGAGTGTATGAGAGATGTGGTATGAGTGAGAAGGCAATTGGTATTGAGTGTGGAGTGGTTGAGAGAGTGAAACGTAATACTTTGAGGTGGTTTGGACATGTGGAGAGAATGCAAGGTGAGGAGTTTGTAAAGGTGTATGGAAGTGAAGTTGTGGGAAGTGGTGTGAGAGGCAGACCACCAGTAAGATGGCAGAACAGAGTGGAAGAGTATGTAAAGGAGAGAAACATGAGGGGGAGGGGAGGGCTTGACCAGGTAAGGAGGGAGTGTTTGAACAGGGAAGACTGGAGACTTTTCTGCCGTGGCCACTCCCTTCGGGGGAGTTCCCGGAGGGAACGAGGCGTCAGAGCTATAGATAGATATAGATAGATAGATATACAGTCATGGACAATAATAACTACATGTATCCACTTTGGGGTGACTCCTGTAAACGATTAACAGCTTTTCTCTGTTTGTTAGATGAAAAACTTTCAAATAAATAGGTTAAGTACCAACTTCTATTGTACTATAATCAGCTACTCACTATTCAAAATAATATCACATGAGAATGTGATAGCATTAGACAGTAATTTGTTTGAGTTATCTATTTGTGAATTGAAACTTATATCCACTACTCTATATGTACGCATATATTAGAAGATTCCCAGATTTTTAATGTTCTCGACTTTCCTTGCAGTCTGGTGATGCAGTGCAGAAAGCTCTACAATTGAACTGCAAACGTTTCATGACACAGTTGCTTGTAGTGAAGCTCAATGACAAGAAAGGAGTAAGTACTGTATAATGTTCATCGTATTTAGTGCTTTAATATGAAGATAAATTTCAAGCTTTTTTAAGATGTATTAGTTCCAAGGCAAAAGTGGTCAGTGATTAGAAATTGTGAATAAAGAGACAAGTTACTAGGTTAAAAAAAAAATCCGATCATTTGCCAAAATCATATTGACCCCACATAGAAGTAGGAAAATATGTAAAATGTAGTGCTGAAACTATTATGCAGGATGGCTGCATTATTGTTGTACATGTATTTGTGTCAGATTAAATGGTAGAGGAATTACCCACCAGCATAGGTAAGTGGCGTTCCCCTCGCCCATTCTTGTGTTGGTGCAGTCAGCCTCATATCCCCTACGATACAGGGGGAATGAGGGTTGGGGACCCTGCTCTCTAACAATGACCCCACCAAAAGCTCGAATTGCTTCAGAGCTGGACCCCTTGCCTGTTTGAGGTCCTGCATTGATGCTGGAGCTTCCCCTTCCCTTGAAAAAGTGGAAATGGGGTACAGTATTGATAATGGTGATGAGATATAATTAGTGAATGTATTTGATGACTGTCTTTTATTCTCTTTCTCATAACATTGTTGCAGGTAAAGAAGTTGGAGGGAAAATTAACCAAGAAAGAAATTTTGGCACAGAAGCAGAATATGAAGAAAGATGATCTCAGTGATACCAAGTTAACTGAATCTGAGGCAGACGTGAAGATGACTGATGTACAAGCAGCTGGAGGTAAGCCACAAGCTAAGAACTTGAAGAAAAAAGTTGGACGACCAGCTGGAGGAAAACCAATACCTAAGAAAATGAAGAAGACTGTTAAAGCAGCTGGAGGTAAGCCACAAGCTAAGAACTTGAAGGAGAAAGTTGGAGGAAAGTCAAAACCTAAGACAATGAAAAAGAATTTCAAAGTAACTCATGGTCAAAGGGGAGTGAAAAAGATTGCAAAAGCATCTGTAAGATGAAGAGAAGGTAAAAAAATTAACTGAAGGTAACAAAGCTGTAGAGGAAAATGTCATTACAGTGACTTTTAACTTTGCCTTCTTATCTACACGAGAATCAGTCCAACTTATATCATCATCATAAAAATAATCATCATCAGTGTCATATAGAAACACACTAGCTTTTCTCTTCCTCTTCCTAGTGTTTTTCGCATTTTTCTGCTTGCCTTCTTCTGTTGCCTTCTCTACTTTATTTTCTTTCACTACACTTGTTTTTCTTAAGAGTTTTCATGCTCATACCCTTTTCCATATCATTTTCAGTTATACTAAGTGGTCTTGTTGTGTTATTATAATTTGCATTAGTGTCCTGCTGCTGATTCTTGCTATTTGTATTCTTAGATTTCTTTTTATTATTATTCTTGTTATTTGTCGTCTTATTATTGTTCCTATTTGTTGTCTTCAATATTTCTTAATCATTGTTACTATTTGTCTTCTTAGATTCCTCATTCTTATTATTATTGTTGCTACTCATTCTCTTATATTCCTCTTTCTTATTTTTGGTTTCATTGCTTGCTTTGCTTCTACTCCTTACTTTATCCTCACATTCTTTCATTACTTTACCTACTATATTAACAGGCAGTTCAGTAAGTGTCATACGACACTTCATATTAGACGTTACTCTTACATTACTCATTGTCAATGTATGATTCTCTTTGTCTGCCTCTTTTATAACACTGGCACATTTTCTTACTAGATAATGACGATTCTCTTTGTATCTCTTGTGATGTGACATTCAAACAGCCATTGTCCTCAGTGTATTGAACCATATAGGGAAGGTGCTAGATGTTATACCTGAAATTAAGTTGTTTGATCATACATGTTCAAACAATACCATTTAGCTAATGTATGTAGGAAAAATTTATAAAAATAAAATCCAGTACTTTAGATGTAGTTTTGTATTTACCATTATGTAGAATATAATGCTAATCACAATGCAAATGGTCCGATGTGACCCCCAATACAATTCCTAAATCCTAGAGCTAACAGGCAGGCTGGGCTAATTGACAGATAGGGGACTTCATTAACTTCACCCCTCTTTCTGCTGAGGTATACTACCTTCATCTCATTAAGGTTGGGAAGAAATAACCACCAAGAAATGAGGAGATAACATGAAAATGTGTGTGCTTTATATTCCATTTTGGCTGCCTTTACATTCCTCCTACCCTTAAACCTTCCCTTATGCACTTCCTCTACCTTCTCCCAACACAATTCAGGATTGATTTTTTCAAATATTACCAAAGCAAAACATGTGCATCACTAATTAAAGCTGGAATATATGCACCAGTGTGTGTATGTACACACTCGGTCAGAAAAAGTTTCCCGATCCCCTGTCAAAAACAGCCAAGCTTTGAAGGTTTGAACAATGTGCATTTCCCAATAACACATAATGT
Organism: Petrolisthes manimaculis; assembly: GCA_034508575.1. Lineage (NCBI taxonomy): Eukaryota > Metazoa > Arthropoda > Malacostraca > Decapoda > Porcellanidae > Petrolisthes > Petrolisthes manimaculis. Next base: position 104,264 of record JAWZYT010003277.1, read on the forward strand.
AGTTCTAATCATCAAAGCTCGGCTTGTTGCGATTCATCTGGCCAAGGGATCAGGGATCAGGACACAATTTCTGACTGTGAGTGTACAATTATGTACAAGTTTTCAGTGTTAAAAATATATATCGTGGCAAAGCATCAAAAACTATGAAACTACCTCTATAATAGTCGTCCCTGATGTACAGTAATGGTAAAATTCTAAAAAAAATGATCAAATATAAATGTAAAGATTATATTATTGAAAGAAATATATTGTACATTTCTAGAATCATAAATAGGAAGTTTTTGTTAGAAGGCAAGTGGAAGAGAAGCAAAGTAGACTACATTATAATATTATGCTGAATGACGTTTACGTAAAGTACTAGAGAGAATGCACAAACACTTACACATATTTGTGTGATGGGAGAGTTTAGTCCAAGCAGTGGGAACCTCAAAGAGAAGTCCAACCATGATCTGTTTTGCATCCTGCAATTGAGTATGTAAATTTACGCCAGACAAGGTAAGCTGCTGTAACATAGGTTTAAGGACAATACTGTGTTCGTTAGTATCGAGTAACTAATTCTTCCAAGCTACAGGACACCATTATTTTTGTTCAACTGTCCCACTGTATTACCATTTCCTGAAAAGTTTTATCACCCAATCTGATCTAGAGTTAATAGAGATTTCTCATTGTCCTCTACACCTTTTAAAATGATGAGCCTTAAATTGACTATAGGATGAAGGAAAACAGCAGGACCGTGTAATACCTGCTGCTTTCCTTGAGATTTTACTCCAGTGTTGTCTACCCATCTGCCTCAAATGGTGAGAAATTCCAATGAAGCACTGACGAGCCCAGACAAGTAGACAACTTCCCCTGGCCCAAGCCATTATTGTCTTGATCTGCCCAATCCCCTGTGTAGTAATGTAGTGACTGTATACTCTGTTCACGCTTGGATGGCGGAGAAGCCCTGCCTCTCAGGGACATTCCTGAATGCTGCTGATTGGCAGATGATAGGATGGGGATGTTTCGAGCAATGACTATAAAAAGGATGATAGGAAAGCTCATTAATCACTACTATGAACCCCCTTCAAGGAGTTTCACAAGCCGCATGTAGATGGCGCTGGCTGTTGTAGTAGTGTGTCGTCTGCAAAAAAAGAAAAAAACAACAGAGCCAAGAGTTAACGGCGATATGTATATTTCGGTTCCTTTACACTTAACCCAATAATTCACTTAAAACCAGATACATTGAATGATATGAATTACTCTATATAATGCCTGTGGTCACTGTAAGTTATAATTTGAGTAAACATAAGGATGTAGTGAATTAATTATGCAGGTGTTATTATATATTTCCGAAAGAAATGTGCGACGAAATGTACACAGTACAGCAGCAAAAATGGAGGGACGGACGCATGTTTGCTTGATTTGTGGTAATGCCAAATCTACACACCCTGACTTTGTTTATCATCGATTCCCCAAGGAAAATCAAGAAAAACTTGTACAGCATGTCGTTGGTTGCTATGCTACATCTGTGACAAAATTATTTTCCCCAATAAAACAATTATTTGTTTAAGGTTGTGTCTTTATTCCTGTCATAATTCGTCTGGAGTTTAGTATGATACATGTGAACCAGGCCCAAACTTGCACACCTAATACGCAGGTATGTTTTTATGATGATAAAAGTAATTGGTAATATAAATGTGTGTAATTGCAATTTATTAGGTGTTGCAAACTCCAACAATTTAGACAGTCATTATGTAGCCTAATGATGTAGGTATTTATGTAACAGGTATTATTACAATTATGACTTTCATTTAGCCTACTCTCAGTGCATAACATGCACAAACAAATATTGAAAATCAGGCGGATTATGCACAATAGAAGTTAGGCATTGATTAAAATTAGAGGAGTTAGTCCTGTACTGTAGGCTACATTAGTTATGAGATTTTATATAAGTTACTCCTGAAATTTTAATTATCTACAATTTAGATAAGTTACTCCTGAAATTTAATTATCTAAGCAGTATATAGATGGCGTTGTCGGCCGTTCGTGAGGTTCCAGTTTGTGCTTTGTTTTGTGATTTTCTATTGGTCGAGAGGAGAGCTTTCCTATCATTCTTGTATAGTCATTGGTTTCGAGTCCATTTGGTGACACACACACACAAACATACACACACACGCATAGCGGTCCGTTAATCTCCGTGACCTGTAGGCTGTAGCTAATACCTCTCTCTCACTCTCTCTCTCTCTCTCTTTTCCATGTTCTATAATCTATATTATATCCCACATGTTACTAATACACACATACACACACACACAACAGCTTCAGTTACTCACATACACACACATACCAGCTTCAGTTTAACACATACACACAAGCTTCAGTTACTCACAGACACACACACACACACAACAGCGTTCATCTCATCAGTGACCTGACCCTCCTTCTTCCATCCACTTCTCTCTCTCTCTCTCTCTCTCGTATTCACGATTGATCCACAACCTTTCTTTTTCTATATTCTATGATCTAATGATATTTTATCCCACATAAAAGTATAATCTAATGATATTTTATCCCACATATCATATAGGGCCTACATAGAATTATTTAGATTAATGGCATTATATATATTTTTTTAATTCAATTTTTTCATTCTCTCATTAACAGTAGCATACATCATAAGTTATTTCACTTTCTTTATTCCTCATTTGTTACCTTCATCTAAGTTTCTCTCTCTTACTGCCTTAAACCATATTCTAATCTCAGGTCCCTATAGGCGCCTGTCAACTTCCTGTGTCGGTTTGTTAATCCATTCACACACACACACACCACTCCCTGCCCAGTCCGGCTGCTTTGTTTGGCTATGGTTTTTAAATATATTAACCTGTTTATGTAAGTAGTGAATTTATGTGTACGTTTTTTTCTACATTTTCGTTGCATAAAAACACACTCCCTTGTGCTTCCGAAAGATAGGTGAAATGAAATGTATAAAAATTGGTACTACATGGACGAAGAAGCTTTGAAGTCTGCTTTCGAACACGGGAAGTCACAAGGGTTACTCAGAGGTCCTCCAGTTGACCTGTTTTCCTCTCACTGTCGCTCACTTTTTACTACACACTCTATGCTCAAATCAAGATATTACGAGCTCCAAGTAAATTGTCACTGTGAATTTTGACCGCAAGGCTCACATAATATTATATTATTTAAGATAATGAGTGAGTAATAACATACATGAATAATGCTTAATTAGTAGAAATATTAATAAAAAAAGGAAGCACTTCTAATTGTCTAGCCAATCAGGGAAGCAAAAAAGTATTTGACCTGCCCACCGCACCTGGAGGGCCAGGCTTCTCCGCCATCTAAGCGTGAACAGAGTTTTTTTTTTATACATGATAATTTGACATATGCCCTAAAAGAGAATAGCGGTTTAACATTTACTCATGACTTGAGCTGTCTCCTCATGCTTGGGGGTTAAAAACTTGAGATATATATAAAGTCCTGCAGAATAATAATTACTACTGTATATGGCATTAATAGCAGTGGACACCCGCACACAGGGTTTATTCTAACGTGCAGTTGTAAATTCAAAATGTGCAGTTGTAAATCCAGATTTGTGCAGTTGTAAATTTGTACTTCTTTTGAATTTGCATGGCTAAGGTGTCACAAACTAGGAAGGAACCACAACAGAAGTCACTGATAGCTGACTAGAACATAATTTTATTTTCATTAACTTTACCATATTATACAATCATGCATAATACATAAATCATAATATATGTCATAGAATACCACATTTCACATTACAAGTTATATCTTAAACAGTGAGGATTATCAAACGTATTTACAGTAGATGTGAAACTACAAGTGGTTGCTCATAGTCATACATAGAACAAAATAATAAACCTGAGGTGGGCGCGCCCCCCGGTTTGGGAACCACTGGAACTTTAGGTCGTTCGGGCTTCGCATAAAAGTTTGTGCAGTTGTAAATTTTCCATAGAATAAACCCTGCCCGCACACTATGCTGCCCATGAGCGATCCTCTGCGGGACCTATAACTTGAAAATTGAAGTCTGGAAATCTAGTAGGGAAATAGGGGAACTGCAGGCTGGATGGTTTGTATTTGGATGTTATAAAGTATATTATTTTAAGTGCATGACAGAACTTTAATTTGGATTATAGAAAAAGGTTTATAGGTGAAGACGAGAAGTTGTATGTGTACTGTGTAGAACATGAAGATTTGATTGTTCAATAATGAGAAATAATAGAGAAAAATAGTGAAGGGAATAATAAAAAAAAATAATAAAAGTGATCTGGACATAGAGAGCAAAATATTGAAGGAGATGAAAAAGATAAGAGTAAAAAGACAATATATATATATATATATATATATATTAGGGGGAGGATACCGTTACAAAGGCAAAATCTCCTGTCTTACATCAGCATCATTTATCATGCAGTGGTGCCAGATGAAGTTAAATATTTCGATTTTAAGGGAATTCTGAGGTTACACAGGAAAATTGTATACAGATTGTTCAAGAACAAATGGGGAAATTTCTGTTAGACGAAAAACAAATACTTTAAATATTCAAGAGTAAAACAGCAGAATTATTTATGTAGAAAAGGGAAATTACGATGGTAAAGTTGGGGAAATTTCGCCAAGTAGACATGGCAACACTGCACCAATGAGACACACTCGTACTCTTGAGAGCTTTTGGCGGGGCGGAGAATTTTAAGAAGAGAAAGAATAATAATAATAATACGAAATAAATAAAACTAAAAAAAACTCCAGCATCCGTTTGTGCCATTGATGAACTTGTATCCATAACACTGTAAAGGACTCGTCATCACCTACAACAAAAACAATACGTAAGTTATTATCTGTTTGTTTGTATACCATTGTGACTTCAATATCTTTCAAGGTAATTATTATCTGTTTGTTTATTATTATTTTATTATATGTTTGTTTATTATTACTTTATTATCTGTTTGTATACCATTGTTATTACTTTATTATTTGTTTGTATATTGTTATTACTTTATTATCTGTGTATACCATTGTTATTTCGGTATCTTCAAGGTTAAAATCTGTTTGTATACCATTATGACTGCAATTTCTTCAAGGTAAATAAATATTCTCAACATATAATCTCCTGGTAGAGTGTTATGGTAATAGTTGTCAAGAGCAATTTAATGTGTTATTTACTTGTTTTGCCGTTCCATCCATCCTCTTGGAATAAAACATGGTTAAAATATAGGTAACTTAATAGTCAAGCGTTTGTCCATAATCTGCTTTCGACTCAAAGTTTTCAAATTGCAATGTTTTATACGGTAGTGTGTTTTGAACAAATTTATTGTTCACAACCTCTCTGCCCTCCCTTCCCCCCCCAACCCAATCTCCATATACACTTCCTTTTTGCTATATTTGAACTAGATTCGTCGGAAAAACACTACAACGCCTAAAATAGAATTAGGTAGACCTCACTTGACCTAACCTAACCAAATCAGGACCATGGCAAACTACCGAAACATACCCAAGATAAAATACGGAGCTAAATGTAAACATTTGGTGGCCATCGTTGGTTCAGGTTCAGGTTCAAGAATCTCTAGAACCGATTTCTGCCCAGCCGTAAATTATCATATGACTTACCTTTTTATTTGAGTCTGGCGGTGTTTTGAAGGGTGGATAGAGCTGGGCTGCCTCTATGAAGAAGTGGTAGATTTCCTGTTAACTGACCTCAGTAATTTAACACTCTGTGGGCAAGTAAAAAATCTAAACTCGCTCTATTATTTTCAAAATGCCGCTCAAGAATACGTTCTGGTACAGAAGGACACTCGGTACAAGTGGATGCCATGGTAATTATTAATCAAACACTGATTGGCAGTTACAATTCAGGCGCATTAATCAAGCACACTGATTAGTTCGCGATGTAGGGCTGCGCAGGAACCGGTACAGCCCGTACTGTAGGGCTGCGCAGGTACCGATACTGGAACCGGTTCTAGAAATTCTTGACTCGCCTCCAAACTGGCGGCCAGCCCTAGCCCGCGGATAAAGGAAATCAAATCAATTAAGGGTAATTATATTTAATGCATTTGCGACGGAAATACCCAATAAGGAAATTATGTACATATATTAAGAAGTATATCTAACATAAAAATAATAGTGGGAGTGATTATGGACAAACGCTTGACTAATGCCAAAATATACGGTACTTTACCATTTGTATTTCACCACCATAATTATAAAAATGGAATGATGGATTACCATACCAAAACTAAGTTGAGAAAATGTGTTTTTCATTGGTTTCTTCAGTTAATATTGCAATTATCTGTGCCAGCAAACTACTGGTTGGGTTAGGTAGGGTTCGGTTACCTTTATCAATATTCAGTGGAATAATCTTGTGGATATGTACCTATTCTTTGCTAGATATTTCAATTTTAAGATACAACATTTCTGTAGCGGAGGGACGAACTGAGGCCGGGCGGACAGTGTTACCAGATCCTATTGACAAAATTATGGAAGGTCCAGCAGGCAGTTGTGCACAATACTCCTGACCCACCTAATCAGGATGATTTTAGATCCTATCCACAGGATCTATTTTATTTTTAAAGGTCCCGAAGGACATTAAGTTAGGTCCCGAAGGACACCAAGTTAGGTCCCGAAGGTAACAACAGTCTAGGATAGTTCAAGTTAGAGGTCCCACAGAGGGCTGCTCATGTTATGCAGGGGGTGTGGGGGGGTATTTTGGGATCCAGGGTGGAATTAGGATGAGGGTGGATTGGGTCAGGGACTGTGGGTTGAGGATTAGGATTGGGGATGTAATGATAGGTGATCCTTTTTCTAAATGTATCTAGAGTGGGACTATTAACTACATGAGATGGGAGATAATTCCACAGCCACTCTTGGATGTTGCAGGGAAAGAATGAGTTCCTAAATATATCAGTGCTTGTCTGGTACGTATGTATGGTATTCAAATGGGGCATTTTGAAATTATCCCGACCTTACCTAGTCCACAGCAGACAACCGGGAATTAACTGTGGTAAAGTACAGAAAATAACCGGGAAAAAAACCTAACCGGTTCTGGCAACACTGCTACAAAACGGTAATTCTTTCAATAAATCCCCCGCACTGTTTGGTGGCAGCGTGTGTTAGATAATGGATTACATATCTGAGCTCTTTTATGATCTAAACAAATTTCCTGATTTGCCCAAAATGTGTCCAATCTGGCCTTGAATTGTGCAACTCATGGTAAAATAACTAACTTATACCATGGATACCATCCATCGTGATAAACCATTCTTGTATGTACCGTAATACTTTATCGGTACTAATTGGACGATACGCTCTCCAAGGTAACCAATATTTTTCTGGTATATTATACTGTACTGTAATTTAAGTTATTTTAACCTCTTTCATTAAAAAATGATTTGTTTTTTTAGATAAACCCCTATACAGTATTCATATCTTACAATCTTGGAGGAGAGTGTTGAGTATTGAGAGTTTTAGTTGATGGAAAAATACATAAAATTTATCATATTTAGTTGTCATTTTGTACTGATAACAAGCCATCAATGTTGAAAATAGGGAAACCTTAGCCAAGTTTTGCCAGAACTTGGCTCATGTTTTAATAATGCTAAATTTGATTTAATGTCTGTTCACTAACTGAACGAAAATTAATGCTATATTTTAATATTCTTAAATTAACCAGATCTGATCTGAATTACTTGATCAGGACCAGGGCAATTTCCCGGAGTACCAAGCCCGAACCAGGCAATCTAGCGGCACCTAATTTACCTTTTGTTATTCTTCTCTTGTTCGTGAATTGGAAGGCTACTGATTCATCCTAACTTTGCCCTCAGCGGTACTAATTGGGAATCTGTTTCATGACATAGGTTGGAGGAATCAGCAGGGACCTTCTAATTCACCAACAAGAGAATCCCACCTTAAAGATCATGGATTCTATGATTACAAAATTACTTAGCAATATGATAAATTTATGTATTTTCCCTCAGCCAAAACCTCCTTTTCCCAATGCTCTCCCCCAAGATTGTTGGATGGATGGGAAGGGGGTACAGTATCTTTAGAATAACGCATTTACAAATAGAATGAGTGTCAGAATCATTAATTTTAAAAAAATAAATACAATTTAATAATATAAAGTTAACCATTTTAATTGAGTTAATCATCTTATTATCACCTTCTCTGAGCTTTGGTATTCCTGCACAACATTCCTTATATTCGAAAATGTTGTATACCTCTATCAGGTCTGTTTATCTTTACTATTAGACAATGTAGTACCGGTATTTAATAATTTATTTATTCCTAACCAATTTGTATTAACTACAGTATTGATACTGCATTTCTGTCACCCAATTATTATTAATAAATTATTCTTGGTGTAAGCAATGATTATGCAAAGTATGTAAGCTAACAGAAAAGCTATTGGTATGAACATTATCTTATTGCATGATGATAAGAGATAACAATATGTTGTTTTTGATGAAAATCTTCACCAAAAACAACAACTACCAACCAATCACAATGGGGGAGAAGTTTTTTTTGGGGGGTAAGCATGGCTTCATTGCCCATTATGCAAGGACTGTAGTTACCGTAAAACACCCAATTTCCAACTGCGCCATAACTTAGGACATTTCGTGAAAAAATGTAATAATTCAGCTGTACTGGAGAAGAGTGGTATATTTGTTAAAAATGATGATGGTGTCAGTTAGGAGAATATTCAAAGACTATTATGTATGATTCTAAATACCGTATATGCATGCATAACTGTGTTATAATTTTTGTAATGAGTATTTCTATTTTTTACAGAATAAAAAATCCTAATTTTGGACAGTCAAATTAATACGTTACTGGTACTTGACTGCAAGCAAAGGATGATTTTTTATGTAGATGTAAACCATTGGCCTAAGTATTGTACTGATACCGGTACCCATATAATATGTGATATAGTTCTGCTAGATTGTCAGTACTACCAGTACCAAAGTACTGTAAGCCTGTAAGATGCTACAGTATGGTGCCTTAACCAGTAATAAGTTTATTTTGAAGAAAAAAGTTTTATTAATTATTTAGTTACTTGTACAGTATTTTATACTGGTAATCAAGTTAAGGAATACTGGAAGTGGATGTGTGTGTCATTAGTACCTGGAATTATGTTATGTATTATGTACAGGCGGCAAAAAAAGTTTCGTTACCATCCTTTTAACAGTGATGTAATGGTGGTAGGCCTGGTGTGACGAGAGTGTCTGACGTTCTTTACCTAGTGCTATTTTTTCTGGGTATTTTACGGTTATTCTTGTTCTAAAATACTCAAATGCATTTCTTTATGGTTAATAATGAATAGTTAAATAGCAAGAGTTCTTGAACTCAAAATTTAATTTAAAATCAGCTAAACTTTTGATATAATAAAGTTGTCATTAACACGGCCCGAGTATTATAGGCAGGGGTGAAGACAATACCAGTCTCGGATGACACGAGGCACACCTGCCCAGTTGGTGGAGTACCAATCTTACCGCATTTAACCATGTTAAAATTATCATAGGGGTGGTAACAAAACTGTTTTTGCCGCTGTACTTTATGTAGGTTCTATTATGTTCTATTATGCATTTGTTGAGTCAGTGAAGTAGTAGAGTATCTTGATATTTAGGTGAAGTTTTTTTTTTTTTTTTGGAAGAAGGTCACTTCTGGTTTTGTGTATAATTATGCAATGCATTTTTTTTTTTTTTTTTTTTCGGCTAGAAAAGTTTTTGAATGTGGTAGTTCTTAGTTAGATCTATGCCAAGAATACCTCACTACAAAGTGATATGATGCAGCTTATTGTGATCTCAATTTATGTGCTTTAAAAGAAGCTATTTTTGGATATTTATATTTATATACAGTATCTATAACTCGGGCCATGAATTCCGCAAATTTTGTTTTACATATTTTAAAAACTCCTCAGGTGTTGGAAGTTCAGCCAGCGTGTCCAGACATCGATGCTGTTAACCATTCTCATGTTTAATACAATCCTGTCCAAAGTTAAAAAATTTCTGCCCAAATTTGGACACTTGAAAATTGCAAAAAAGAAACACGAATTTAGCGTGTTTAATTTTTTTGTTATATGGATTCAGTAGGTACAGTACTCTCCCTGGATACCGCATAACACCAACAGGAATAATATTGCACCATTATTAACAGAGTTATTAACTAAAACTTGTAAAAAATGTCCGAAGTTAGGGTGTTTTACAGTACGGTACTGTACCAAATTTATCAAGAACTGCTCATTTCTGTTTCAGGGTTTGGTTTGCATATTGTTACAATGTTAGGTAGCTGGTGTTATAAAAAATGTTCTCACATTTCAGCTGACTGTTTCTAAAAGATTATATATTTTTTTAGGTTGGTTGAGAGCAGTACAACAGCAGTGCAGTGATGTCTGGCCACACTCAGCGCCTCCGACCTTGTCCCAGACTTCATTCTATTGCTCTTTTAGCATTATCCAAGTCACTCCAGAGAGCCTTCTATATATTCGGGAAGAGAGGCTTTAAGGGTACACCTAAAGACATACTACAAAATATGTGCTTTAATCATGTCATGAAATGGCTTTGTGAGAAAAATGACCTTTTTCCACTCTTGCAGATACAAAACTACTTAAGTCCAAGACTCCCTGCAAAGTATAGGCAAGAACTGTTTGATAAAGTTCTGAAATATATATCAACCCCAGAGTTTGATTCAAGCAAACTTTTCACTGCAATAGAATTTGAGTTTAGATCAATGGATACTACAATCAGTTCAAGTGACATGAGTAATGTAATGCAACTATTTTTGAAGTGTTTGTTGTTAGGTTATGTTACTAAATTGGATTTCAGTGCTATGTGTTTGAGTGAAATCTGTTGGGTTGCCAGAGCTCGAAGATCCTTATGGGACGTGAAAACCAAAGTTAAAGACAATCACAAACTCTCAAAGGAAAGTAATGGAATGATTCCAGCAGATTATCTTATACCAATGTGGAAAGAAATGTGGATGCGACTCAGACAGTCAGTTACAGAGGCAGCTGTGGCAACAGCCCCAGCATTTAAACATCTTTCAACCATTAATGTAGATTACGTGGCAACTGGGGAATTAATATGGGAAATAGCAAAACATTGCCGTCTTTTGCAGGATCTGAGCTTATATGTAGACACAAGTAATCGAAGATTGTACAGCAAACGCTTTGAAGATGACCTAATAATGAGCTTATCAGGTTTGTATGGCCATAAAAAGACAACATACACACCATTTCGTGGTAAAGCATTTGGTTGTCCCAAGCTACAGAGACTTGTTTTACCACTTGTTCAATCCCTTCAGAACTTGTACGAGGCAGAGGCTGAAATCCTTAAATACTTAACTAGGATGAAAGAGATAAGAAATGGATCCACTACTAAAGCAATGGAAATTCTTATCCCGGAACATGTGAGAAAACCGTTTTCTCTTACTCATATTGAAGATGAAGATGCACCCCAGGAGGAGACTATTAATCACATGCTTATGCTTCATGATATGGAGAAGGAAAATCTTCTTCCCAAGGTTATCAGTGCCAAAGTGCGACAGGACAAGGAAAGAGGAGGGCTACATTATCTATCAATTTTTCCTGGGCTTAAAGTTCTTGAAGTTTTTGCTTATGGAGAGCTTGAATTATCTGTTTCATTTTCAAATATAACACATTTTAAGAGTACTTGCAAGTGGGACCATAAGAAGTTGGTTTCCTTTTCCCGAAAAGCACCCAATCTTGAAGTATTTGTTTTAACAGATAGTTCCATATCTCGACACAAGAATTTCAAAGACAGCATGTCATTCCCTTCCCTCAGAGCCATTGAGTTTTATGGTATGGGAAGGGGTGATCCTGAGCCAGTCACTGCACTGTTGAAAGGTGCCAAGTGCCTAACCCACCTAATTATTGGAGATGAAGGTTCGAGTCTTGAAAACCATCGCAGCCTGATCCGGAACCTCACTGACAAAACTATCTCTAATATTTTGCCCTCTCTAAAGAATCTTGTAGTCTTCTCTGTTGCTTTTCAGAATTGTCATTTTGTTCAAGGAAAGGATAAATTTCCCTTGAGCATGAAAAGTGTGAAAAGCATCATACATAGCTGTAGTGATCTGAAGTATATAGGTTGTTTGTACCACTGGAATATAACGCACCAAGATATTTCAAGTCTGAAAGAACAGATAAAACGGAAAAACTGGGATATACAAATTGACTCTGTACATATATCCACTCAATTCCCAGGAGGAACATATTATCAACATGAAAACTTCTACAACTCCCCAATCTGCACACCAATAGAAAACTTATATGGACTACCAGTGTTCAGCCAATAACATCATTCAGGACTGAAAGCAAGCAGAAATCTGTTATGCAATAGGCAGCCACAACCTAACATGTAGGTCACTAGTAACTGCCGTACACCTGTGTTCTCTTTAATTCTGGAATTGTAGTATGGTACTGTAATCATCTAGTGATGGCTCATAAATTTGTTATATGCTGGAAGAGGTTATTTAAAATGAAAAATTCTCCAGGCTGTGTTCTTAATGTTTAGATGAATAATTTTTGTCTTCATTCTCTGCAAGAAATTTGAAAAATGTAATTTTAAGGTGTAATGCCTGTGAATCACTATAAAAACTTCCCATGCTTTAGTCTTAAAGTAAAAGAATGAATACCTCTTAGTTGAGTTGATATTGGGTAGGCTTCATACATGATGCTTGCTTCTCAAGTTGTGTAATCCCAAAGCAAAATGAGAACTCGACCCTAGACACAAGACTAAAACTTAGATTGCTAGTTCACTGGCTCGCTCTAACACAGCAGGACTCTACATATCTGTTTCTCAGTTTTTGGAATTTACAGGAACCTCAGTAAAGTCCTCACATGTATAAGCCAAAAGGTATTCAAATTATTCCCAAATACTGTAGATTCTTAATGTGCTGTTTCTTACCTGAGATGCCATGGGTAAGATTTTTTTTTTTTTTTTTTTTTTTTTTTTTTTGCATTGAGTCAGTATGAAAACTTAGGAAGTTATGTATGAATTGACGATTATGTTTTAAGCTTATGATGATAATGGAGCATGATTGAATAATGTGTATTTTTATGGCATTCTTTATTATGAAGTACAGTATATTGGTGGGAGAAGGCACTGAGATAAACTGATTAACCGAGATAGATAGGAGAAACATGCTTATATATATTGTGATATATCTTCTTCCAGTGGAAGAGTACAAACATTTTGACGATGAATTGTGGGGAAAGGATGGATATGCTTATTATTGTACAAGTACAGTACTGTACAGTATACTGTATATGTATTGCTCTTATGAAATTGTCAGCTTCTTTGTGTGCTATAGTTTGAGGTGTTAACTATTATATTTTTCCATTATGGGTTTACTTGTACTGTACTTTGATTATTCATTATACTCCCATCTAAAAAGGAATGTCTTTCACAGTATTGGCTGATTATTTTAAATATTTCATTCCAATGGTGTTCAGTTGCTTTTGTTATGCTTTGACACTAAGGTACCAGTTACATTCACTCAACAATGGATCTTTATATAAAATTTCAAAGTTAGCTACTGTATACACTGTGACACTGTAAACCTTGAGACTATAGCTGTTACTTCCATGTTCGTTTCCACATTCATTGAATCCGTCCATTGAAATTCTTTTTTGAGTGATTGCACTCTACCAATTATGATGACATATGGGATCATTTACTTATTGTCATAAAGATTGAATGCTTTGCCAATGTGGAAAATGACAAATATGCAGAATTGTTTCATGTAGATGCATTGTGGTGTACAGTACTGAAATATGAATGTTATTTACCAGGCTAAGTTGAAGCATTTACCCTTATCATGGACAATTACTTATACAGCCAAATACAGTATTGCTATACATGTATTTCTTATGAAAATAAATTGGAAGAATGTGTAGCTTATTGTATTTATGCTGAACTAGTTTTTTCTACCAATATTATGCAGTATACTGTCCAGCCTTAGTAGAGATGCCCTGCCCTACAGGTGCAGTAGGCAGGTAGGTCAAGTACTCTTTCACTTCCCAGATTGGTTAGAGGTTTTCAGCACACTGGGAAAAATAAAGTGTGTTATTACTCACTCATTCTCTTAAATGATATGTGTGAGTCTTACAGTCAAAATTCACAGTGACAATTTACTTGGAGCTCGTAATACAGTATCTTGATTAGAACATATAGTGTGTAGTAAAAAATGAGCAATAGTGAGAGGAAAAAAGGGCAACTGGAGGACCTCTGGGTAACCCTTGTGACTTCCCGTGTTCGAAAGAATACTTCAGGGTTTCTTTATCCATTTAGTACCATTTTTTGTATATTTAATTTCACCTATCTTTCGGAAACAAGGGAGTGTGTTTTTTGTAACGAAAAAAAAAAAAAAAAAAAAAAACATTCACTACTTACATATAAAAGTTAATGTCTTTCAAAACCATGGCCAAACAAAGCAGCAGGACTGGGCAAGGAGTGGTGTGTGTGTGTGGATTAACAAACCGATACGGAACAAGTTGACAGGTGCCTATAGGGACCAGATTAGAAAATGGCCGAAGACAGTAAGAGAGAATCTCGGATGAAGGTAACAAAAGAGGAAAAAAGTCGGCGACTGTACAATAAGGGACTGAGGTAGATATCCATGCATGGAAGTCGTGAGTTCCCGTCCCTATGTGGCGGTTCTGTACTGCATACAGTAGTGTAGTGACTAGTCCGACAGGTATAAATACAGGGTGTCCATAAAGTATTTGAACCACTTTATATGTTCATTAAAAATAAATCTGTTTCGATAATTCTGGGCACCATGTTATGCATATTCTAACGAGTAAAAAACATTGCAATTTGAAAAAATGTCCATTAAATGTTGCTTGCATGAATGCCGTCCCAGACTCTTACATCAAACAGTCTCCTGTTTAGACCACGAGTACAGTACAGTAGTTGGTTTGGTTCTGCAGGTGGGTGGGCGGTGGTGGGTGGGAGCTGGGTCAATACGCCAAACTTACGCATTGAGGGTGGAAGTGGAGAGGGACGCAGGCAGGTGGTGGTGGGTGGATGGAGAAGGAATTGCACCGACATTTTTTTTAATCGTGTGTAGCCTATACATTCCCATTTATTTTATTAAAACAGATAATTTGTCATCAATATATTGTATACTCGTACTCAGTTTAATTATTATTATCATTGCACTGCAGTATCCGTACATGTAACAGTTCATATACCACAATTTATTTTAGAAATTCAGTCTACTCTCTTAAATGAGGTGGGATAATAAACTTTTGGTACATGAAAACACCTTGATTCCTCCAACCAACATTGCTACCACCACAACCACCACCAGACCCCAAGCTTGGTAGGATCCCAGTCAATACTCCAAAAGAAGGGGGGGGGGGGTAGGGGCTAAGAGAGATGGAAGTACTGGTAGGCAGGCAGCTAGAGTACTGAGAGACGGGAGGGGGTGAGTGGGTGGGGTAGGGGAAGACTCACACCCACCACCACACCCACCCAGTGTCCACTAGCCAGCCAGCCGCCCACTTCTCTTTTTAGGCCACGCCCACGTCCTACACACACCCGACTGCTACTTTTACCCAGGACCCACACATACAGAGCAGTCCTAATGATTCCACACGTCAGAGAAGGATCTGTGGGTTGTGGACTATTGAAAATATTTGTGTCAACGCGGGGAAGCAGGAGTGGAAGTGGGTTGGTGAGGCAAGGAACACTGGTGTTGAGTGTGAAGTGGAAAGTGTAATAAGCGTGGAGGACATGGGAGAGGTAAATAGTGAGTATGTGTCAGGGTAAGTCAGTACATATTCATATGAATCAGGTTCTGAGTTCCGAGTGTAGAGTTCATGTGTGGGGGCTTTTGTGTGTTTGCTGCATGAGCGAGACTGAGTTACTATGAAAGTTCAAGGGTTCGATGTTTCATACCGAGTTTCATACCCTTTTACTATTGTGGATTCCTGGTTACCAGGGGTTAATTCCCGAGTGCCGGAGGTGGAGGTACTGTACACCAGAGGTTTCGAGAAATTATTGTTAAACTTAAACATCTTCCATATTTCCATCTGTAGCCTATACCGACGGATGAATGTGTGGGTGCAGGTGTGTGGTCGACCTAATGCCAGTTGAGATTCAGACTGCCGAATCACACATTGATTTTCCTTGCTGAACTTTTTGCTATCGATAAAGCTTTGGATTTTGCCCTATCGACGACTCACGATAGGATAGTTATCCTTAAGTTTACTTAAAGCTATTAAATCCTTGAATAAAACAAACAATGAAATACAGGGTAATATCATTAGTAAGCTGTTTTGTGCCAATAAGTCAATCAAGTTAATATAGGTACCTTCACATTATGGTATCTATGGCAATGAACAGGCTGATATATTAGCCGGGTCAACAGTTGATCTGCAGGCTGGACCTTAGCATAGTCCGTACAGATCTAATCGGACAAATATAAAACAATACCTCCAATAGATAAATATGGCTTTTACTTTAGAAAATGTTTTATCAGATAACAAGGGTATTATAATTAAACTGATGAGTTTTCTGAGGGACACAAAACTTTATGACCTTATGTAGATTGATATAATAAAACAGAACCATTGGCCTAATGACCATTGGCACTATGCCACTGGTTGATAGCCAATAAATCCAACAAGTAGTAGTAGTAGTATTCGCTTACCGTCCTTAAACCCTGCTGTTTCAACGGGGACTGACCTGGACTATCGCTGTACCATATGTACTGTGTATATTGAGTGGAGGAAGTGTAGATAATATGTGTATGCTCCTGTTAACTTTGTATCTTGCTTTATGTGTGAAAGTGGTAGGATATAGGGATTTCTATTATACTGTATATATATTCTGTGTTATTGAGTACAGTTGTGAATTATACGTGTTTGTATTCAATTATCCTTGATGGTTACCCATATCAATATTTAATGATAACTTTCTTGATAAGACCCGAAAAGTGCCGAACCTTCAGCAAAATGCACTTTTCACTTACTGTGTGGGAGAGGTAAAGAGTGAGTGTGGGGAGAATATTGTGAGTGTTGGGTAGTGTCAAAGATTAATGTTTTGTTTGGGGAGAAGAGAGTGGGTGTAGGAGAGGTAGATTATTTTGGTAACATGGTAGAATCTGACATGGTGGTATGGGATGGTGTTTGGGGGAAGGGAAGGCTGGTCTGCTCTAAGCACTGTTTCAGCTAATGCTTCGTCTCATCTACCAAAGAAAAAAAGATTTAGGGCTTTATGCCTATCTACTTATGATGTTGGTCATCAACATATCTGGTTGGCTTAATTAATTAACACACACACACATAGACTACAACATATAAGGCATCAAGGGAAGGAGAGTGCATATAGTAGAGGTTGTCTGAAAGAGCTGCTGGCTGCTGTTTAGTGTAGGAAAGGTGAATGTTTCTGAGGCGTACACGCTATTCCTTCCTGATTCTTTTACTATTATACACACCACGGTCGACAATGCTACACACATACACACACACCAATCCATCCTTCCTGTTTCTTCTACTCTACTTTCAAACTCACACACATACACACACTAATCCTTCCTGTTTGTTCTACACACACACACACACTGCGGTAATGAAGATGGGACTTTAGTCTCAGCTCCCACACTGTTTAACACATAAAAAAGCAGACCAGAATTTTATAATGTTCACAGCACGAGGAACACTAGACAGATACTCAAGGTGTGTGTATTGTCATGTTACGCATCAGATCTGCCATGTCGGATGTGTATGTGGCAAGTGGTAGAGCTGTCATGCTAGTAGTGTATTTTTATATAAAAGATGTGTAAACACTATGTTGGTGGTGGACGGTGAAGTTATCGTACAGCTTGGCCACCATGTAGTAGAGGTTCACCTGGGACAAGCCTGCTGACTCAATGCTTCGCTGCCAGAGTCACGATAACTACCACAATACTTATCTCCCTCGTGCACATTGCTGAACACTCCAAGTAGTTATTATTGATGTTGTACTTGTTTGTGTGTGTGTTAATGAAGTGGTGGCGGATGGGATACCAGTTGGTAGGAAGGAGTGTGTGTGTGACCGCAGCCCGAGTCAGGTCAGGTGGTTGATGGGTTGGTGGTGTTGAAGATGCGCAGGCAAGGCAAGAGGGATAAAGGCAGTGGTGGCTGTTAGTGGCACACGGTAGCCGAGGTTGGTGGTCCTTAGTGTGGCCCGCGACGCCCCCCGAGCTGTGTGTGAGGTGTGTGTTGCTCTGCTCTCGCTCGACCCCGCTCGCTCGCTGCCTTTCCTCCCACTCGCTCACCATACCAATCCAATCTAGCACCATCACTGTCGAGGGCAAGGTGTGTGTCAGGCAGGCGAACTGGGAGGATCTCGTCGACGGTGGTGTGCTGCTGCTGTTGTTGCTGCCTCTTGGAGTGTGTGTGAGCTCTTGGGTTGGTTTGGTTTGGTTGGTTTTGGAGGAGGAGCTCACACGGACTTACTTTATCTACCCTTGGCTAATTATTCTCAAGTGGTGTTGGTGTGAGAGGGCGAGCGTGACCTCAGAATTGTGTCGAGTGTGGATGTGGTTGTGGGTTGTCACGACGTGCCTGCCATTCCTTCCAGCCACACACACACACAAACACACGTCTCTCCTCCCTCCCTCCCTCACCACCACTCGCGGCAGCACAGAACTGGATATTACCGTGACTGTCTGACTGACCTAATCTGAGTCTGGTATTAGCCGCAGCAGCTTTCCGGAACCATTCGTCACAACAATCCACGACAGTCTTTTGCACCAACAAATCAGAACTGCTACGAACATATTAAACAAAAAGAAGAATAGTTTAAGGCTCACATATGTTGAAGATCGCGTATGGCATATGTATTTGTTTCCGTCGTTTTGGAAATTAAGTGAAATTAAGAACTCGGGACATATAATACCAAAGTAATAAAAAAGAGAAAATAAAAATATTGTGAGCCTTGAAAATAGTGAAATAAGCTGCGACATCGTCAAGAGAGTGGCAGCGGAGCGAAGGCAATTGTTGTGAGGACGTAAACTGTGTCAGTGGTGGACTCTGGACACCACTAGACCAACACAAGTTTAATGAAGTAGTGGCCAGGAGGAGTAGTAGCAGTAGTAGTAGTAAGGGGTGAATAGGTTGCTGCCTCTTGACCTCGTCCCATCTCACACCACAGCACAGGGCCGCCTCCTCCTCCCCTCCCGCTGTGTCTTTGTTCGTTCGTTCCCCTAGTGACACAATCATCTCCTCCTTGGGCCCCCTCACTCACTCGCTCACTCGTTGGCACTGCTTGTCGTCGCCTTGTGCCCCAGTTCTCACTTTATGGCCTTGTGGGATCTGTTTCATCTTGGGGTTGTCTGAGAGCTGTTCATCTCATACCGCGACGCTCCCTTCTTTACACCACATACGTTGTTAGTTGTGAAAAAACTCGCTCGTTATTGCCCGTCTGTGCACCTCCTTACTACGCCTCCACTCCCACCCACGCTGTAATACTTTTCAGTGTCTATCGGTACAATTAGTCGCCCCAAAGTGTGAAAAAATAATAACTGCAGCGGAATTTTTGATACAGTTGATTATATGTGAGGGTAAGGCAGGCTGCCCCCTTCACAGCCAGCCCAGCCCACAACCCTCAACAGTAGCACTTCACACCACCACCTTCGCCATGGTCTACTGAGCGTCCACCCCAACTTCAGACGTGCATACACCTGGCGCCAGACACACACACACACACACACACCTGACCCCACGGCCAACACACACTGCAGCCGGAGCACCAAGATAAAACACCGGACACACGGAGCATCATGGGTAAGTACCGCTTCCATCCATCATCCAGTCAACCCTTTAATATCCCCACTGTATGATAACCAACACGTCTAATGTCCTATTGAGTTCACTCCATTAAATGCATAAATACCTACTATATATATATATATATATATATATATATATATATATATATATATATATATATATATATATATATATATATATATATATATATATATATGTATATATATATATATATATATATACTGTACATACATTTATAGAGATATAGATGTTGTTCATGAAGTTTTTCTTTATGCATGACGTCAGGTTGTAAAGTGACAGCATATTGGTAACAAACTTTAGCCTCGGAAAACCTTGTTACATAATGCTAGGTCCTAATGACTGACGTAGGCTGTTCAAACCTGTATATAAATCACTGTGCTACAATCTTAAGGGGATATTACACTATATTTTGGTATATTATAGAGCGCCTTGATTTCCTCCAAAGAATTTCATGCAAGAAACAGGAACAGATGAATAAAAATAATGGTGGCTTGTTGCTTGGAATAGTTTCGAGGTATCAATCGCTCCAGATTTACCACCAACGCTGTACTACCCTCCTAATGTTATGTACAGTACTTTACTCTTATCAAAAATGCATCGGTATGAACGCATGCTTGTCTCCCCCAGAATTTATTATGATTGGCAATGTATTTTCGACCTTGCTTTTTTCGAGAGGGCAAGTAAGCGCCTTAAGGGGAGATTCTCTTTATGGAAAATTGGTAGACTACTGATTCCTCCTAACCATGCCAGGAAACTGACGACCTTAATGTTACAAATAGGGCATCTGTTTCGTGGTATAGTTTGGAGGAATCACAGGGCTTCCAATTCACCAACAAGAAAATCATCCCTTAATTAATTAAACCAGTTAATTTCTACATGAGTTTCGTTGTTTGATTTAATTCATATGTAAATATATCATGAGAGTTTCTTTTGTAAAAAAAAATATTTGTGCGTGGTTGTTGGAGCATTTTGACTCTAGCTAGGTATATATGTATAGATCAGTATAGTCTATGTTGTTTGTATAGACAATACTACTCAGCTCTCGTCAAAAGTAAGTGAGTTGGAAAAGATTAGATCAGATTCAGAATCAGACAGCGACGCACCAACAACACATTCATTCATTCGTTTATTCATTCATTCTCTCACTGGGTTGCAAATCCTGAGCTTCGTCTCGTCGTTTGAACAGCCCGCCTAAACCTTCTAAACTTATTCTTGTGCTCTCATTTTAAAATTCTGACCATAGAAAAAGAATACCTTATATATATATATATATATATATATATATATATATATATATATATATATATATATATATATATATATATATATATAAAGCATAATTTAGATCAAGAACTAAAAAACACCATTGTACAGTCGGCGGCATAAGTCCTGTCGCCTCACCAAGACAGGCAGTGTTCATGGACTCGAGAAATTAGCACGTTTTCTACACCTAATAATCTCGAGTCTATGAACATCGCGTGCCTCTGTGAAGCGAGTGAGGCGACACGACTTTTGCCGCCGACTGTACACTTGCCAGCACTGCCCCGTGGTACAGGGGCTCGCACATTTTAGGAGATGTGGCACCACTGTGATGATTTGCCTCGAAACAATCCACGTGTGAAATAAGTAACCTCGATACTTCAACTTTGTTGTTGAATGTTTCAAACCACAAAGTATCATAACAGGCTGAACTTTGTTTAACCTGATCCATGCAATAAGTGTTTAATGTTCTACATTAGAAAGTATTCAGTACTCGTTATTATGTAATGCATTTTAGCTGTCTACATTTTTGTGATTACGTTTTGTTTCTATCTTATCACCTAATACATGTATGGATCCCCAAATATGTTGTCAGAAAAAGGAAGGAGCCATAAGCCTCGCACATGACATGCTGTGATAAGACCACATTTGCTTCAATATTCATAGAACGAATCACAAAAATAATGAACATCCATGATATTGTCGAGAACTCATTGGAAGAAGCTTCAGTTTCCAGTCATAACTGAAGAGACGAGTTTTCCTCAACTTGCTGGTGGGGCTAGCATATTCATTCTCACCATCATAACGTAATGAACATAAAACCAGGTAGTTACAGTAACTGCAATATACACAATATTAATAGTGCATTAATGAATATGCCCCTTGTCTCTATAAAACGTTCATTTTTGTTAATTGTTGTTTGGTAATTTTTTTTTGGAAAGATTAGTTTGTTATACGTTTACAGGTGAAAATATATCCCATATAGAAGTGATGTTGATATTATTCACCCAAATAATTGTAATAAAGTCAGAATTACAAAGTTGATCAGCATAGTTGTCATTTACACATCCAACTTATCAGTGTTTACTCGTTTATTCAGTTCATTTTTCACTTTTTGAGAATAACTTCTACAATTAGTGAAGTAGAATGGTAAGAAATAGGTAGATAGATATAGTTAGTTTCTTTTACCTTACAATAAGTAAAAATACATTAAATGTGGCATAGGTTTCTTATTTCTAACTCCAATACATTACCAACATAATCGTGTTTCTTCACTGTTCCTGTGTTTCTTACTACGAATATTGAAGCCAATGTGGTCACATCTGAGCTTGTATGTGCCAGGCTCACATCTCCCTCTTTTCTCTGACCTCATATAAGGCGTTGCAAACTAGATGATGAGATACGAACGACACGTCATCACAAAACTGTGGCCAATTATTATGCATTTTATAAATAACTACTTTGTGTAGTACCCGGCGTTAACCGGGTAAAAAGTAAGATACCCCATATTTGGAGAACAAAAAGTATGTTGGATTAAGATTCATCATATACATAAATTGCAAAAGCAATCACAAATTTTCATCCTGAGGGGGTGGTCAAAATTTGTTCCCGGTGGGGATATATATCCCTATTTTTTCTGGTATATCCCCACTCCTCACTGGCAAGCTCGCCATCAGTTAGAAAGAGCAAAAACAAAAATGATTTTTTTTTTTTCTAAAACCATCCTTGAGTCACCCTGATCAAGAAAATGTATATAGGTTCGCGGGTGTTGCTCTGAGGGTTAGGGCGTGACAAGATAAGATTACATACTTCTCTCTTCTGTATATAAAGGTGGCAGATATTAAGGTTAAACAAATTCGGGTTGAAATGATACCTTGTGGTTCGAAGTTTTAAACAACAAAGTTCACTTCATGCACCACTGTATCGAGGTTACTCCATCCCACATTTTTCGCGGCACATCGTCACAGTGGTGCCACATCTCCTAAAACGTGCGAGCTCCTGTAACAAGGGGCAGTGCTGGCGAGTGTACAGTCGGCGGCATAAGTCGTGTCGCCTCATCTGCTTCACCGAGAGACGCACAGTGTTCATGGACTCGAGAAATACACACGTTTTCTACACCTAATAATCCCGAGTCTATGAACATCGCGTGCCTCGGTGAAACAAGTGAGGCGACAGGACTTTTGCCGCCGACTGTACATACGGCAACCAAGATTGTGTTAATATCCATAGTCAATTATTATTATATATATAATTTTGTTTTCAGTTCCCTTCAGAGTGTGTTGTGCATTTACATAGTATAACGTGATGTATGTACTGTATAATTGTCATAGGCTTGTGGCAATAGTAAGTGTCCCTCTCCTCAGCCCCTTCAACTCACCAACCCACCCACCCAACCAACAACAACAACCTTTTCATAGTTACAAACCCGGTGTATTTTCTTTCCGTTCTTCCCTTTGGTTTCCATGCTGCTGAGCCTCTATACAGTAAACCTCAAACGCTGTGCGACATAGTTTGAAGGGTAAGTTAGAAGCATGTCCCACAACGCTCGTCTGTCTGTCTAGCCACTTAAACTTATACTCACCTCTTTATTATTAACTCACTACAATTTTCTTGAGTATCTCCCCCCCCCCTCTCTTCTTTCTTCCCCCTTCTTTTCTACCTTGCCCACATCCTACCATCCACCCATTGAATTGATTATTAAGCTGTGTTGTATGTTTCTCTCCTCTCTCGTTTGTTTAGCATCACCCTCGTTAATTATTGTTGTTTGTTGTTGATGTCGTTGTCTGTCTGTTTGTTTGTTTGTTTGTTTTGTATTTCGTGCCTACACCTTTGCATTTTATTATTATTACCAATTTTGTTTAGATGCTCACATGACTCGTGATTATTCCTATAAAGAAGTGTATATTATTTTTGTGTGTACGAATGAGAAATGAAGCCCTGACAGTACTTAATTCATGGGGAAGTACAGTGTTGGTAAATCTGGAGTAACTGTTTCCTTCAAACTATTCCAAGCAACAGACCACCATTATTTTTGTTAATTTCGTCTTGTTTCCTGCTATACTTTGGGGGAATCAAGACACTCCATTGTACAGTATCAACACTGTAATATCCCCTGAAAGGAAGGCATAGTTTTGTTTCTACTGACCTATAATTAATATATCAGTTTTGTTTCAATGTTCATCTCAAAGTGTTTATTCTTAGAAGTGGATTATATAAGTTTGTGTGTGTGTGTTTATTATTGTGTGCACTAGTAAGGACAGACTGCTATAGTCCTTAATTAAGGACCCTGTGATCCTGTGTGGAAATTGAAGGCTTCTGACTCCTCCTAACTATATCACGAAACGTGTTCCTTCCCTATAGGTGGTGTTTTGCGGCAGTAATTGAAGGACTCAGTTACCACCAATTTTCTAACTACATCACTTGGTCCCTTAAGGGGAGGCATTATCATATGTATGTTCGTTCGTCGACTTTTTGGAGGCTAATACACATCGCTGTACTTTACCACAAAACATCACATAATTATATAGAAGTTGTCTGTTTATTTTATTTTTTATTTTTTTTGCATAGTATGGAAAAATTGGTAGCATGTCAACCGTCCAGGACACATAAATAGTATTTCTTATTCTATTACCCACCCTTTGTTCTCAAGTTAAATGATTTTCTTGGTACAAAATCGTAGGGAAGGTATTTCTCCAAACTTCTCACTTTGGACCAGAGAACGAAGGAGAATGTGTCTATGTGAAATATCCCATAAGGAAGTAAGGTTTTTAGGGTGAACTGGAGAGCTACTGATTCCTCCAAACTATGCCAGAAAATACACAACTTAATTATACGAGAATAATTATCTTGTTTTGTTGCCTGTTTTGAGGGCTGTATAGGCTGTTTTGAAGGCTGTATAGGCTCCAATCATATCATTCACCTATGTATACATACGAAAGGGAAGCAACCTATTGTGGGAAATTGGAAGGCCACTGATTCATCCAAACTATGCCATGGTACAGAACCCCTCCTTATGGAATTATACAGGGGATGTGTTTTATAGCTGAGTTTGGAGGCCTACATTGACTCCAAATAGACCACAAGAAGGTGATTGCCATAATTAAGTCCTCTAAGGTAGGCACAGTATACTTCCTCCTCGCTATACAAACAGGTGTAGTAATAATCACCCACAATCATTTGTTCTGTTGTTGTTGTTGTTATGTGCGTGGGAGTTGGCATTTGACGTGACGAGGACCCAAGTGATCAGATTTGCCCAAAGTCACACACATTCGGTGAGTCGACAAGACGCCGCGACTCGTAAAGGAAAAAATATCGGGGTCTTTGATGGAGTGGCGATGCGGAAAGTGATGCGGAAGACGGGAGGATGAGGTGAAGTGCGAGAGGGAAGGTGGAAGAGTAGGAAAGGAGAGTGGAGTGAAGAAGAAGATGGAAGATGGGTAAGAGAGGAGGATGGGGCGAAGTGGAAGAGTAGGAGAGGAGGATGGGATGAAGTGCAAGGAGAAAGGTGGAGGAGTAGGAGAGAAGAGTTTGGTGTAGTGGAAGAGGGAAGATGGGAGGATGAAATGATGAGGAGAAAGAATGTTGGAGTGAATTTAACGAAGGAAGAACTGACTGATTGGGCGACTTGAGTAAAGTAGAACCTAATATAAGGGAGAATACGATGATAGTAAAGATGGGAAGAGAAATATAGTGTAATTTTTGGTCTAATATTGACCAGTATAATTACAAACTCTGGAAGTACCCTCAGGAGCTCGGGGCTGCTCGGTCAGACAGCTTGAGGAACTTCAACAGCTCTGGAAGTGTTGTATTGTAGTAGTCAGTGAGTTTACGATTAACGAATGATACATGATAATTATTGACATGAAATCGTATAGCTACTATATTGTATCTAACCCTTTCACAAATGAGTTACGAATTTTAAAGCGAAAGTTTTCCATTACGCCTGACCAGAAAAACACAACAACAATACCGTCATCAACACAACACA
Source organism: Petrolisthes manimaculis (assembly GCA_034508575.1). Taxonomy (NCBI): domain Eukaryota; kingdom Metazoa; phylum Arthropoda; class Malacostraca; order Decapoda; family Porcellanidae; genus Petrolisthes; species Petrolisthes manimaculis. The sequence continues at coordinate 130,345 of JAWZYT010003277.1, forward strand.
GCAACAACACCTTCCACTACATCTGTCCACAATTTTACAACACAAAAGAAAAAAACATTTTATCACACTTCACCAAAACACAAAAGCACCGTCTATTGCACCTTTCCACAGCACAACACAACACCACAACACCTTCCATTACACCTGACCACAACACAACACCTTTCATTACACCTGGCCACAACACAACACCTTCCATTACACCTGACCACAACACAACACCTTCCATTACACCTGACCACAACACAACACCTTCCATTACACCTGACCACAACACAACACCTTCCATTACACCTGACCACAACACAACACCTTCCATTACACCTGACCACAACACAACATCTTCCATTACACCTGACCACAACAACATCTTCCATTACACCTGACCACAACACCTTCCATTACACCTGACCACAACACCTTCCATTACACCTGACCACAACAACATCTTCCATTACACCTGACCACAACACAACACCTTCCATTACACCTGACCACAACACCTTCCATTACACCTGACCACAACAACATCTTCCATTACACCTGACCACAACACAACACCTTCCATTACACCTGACCACAACACCTTCCATTACACCTGACCACAACACAACACCTTCCATTACACCTGACCACAACACAACACCTTCCATTACACCTGACCACAACACCTTCCATTACACCTGACCACAACACAACACCTTTCATTACACCTGACCACAACACCTTTCATTACACCTGACCACAACAACATCTTCCATTACACCTGACCACAACACAACACCTTCCATTACACCTGACCACAACACCTTCCATTACACCTGACCACAACACAACACCTTCCATTACACCTGACCACAACACCTTCCATTACACCTGACCACAACACAACACCTTCCATTACACCTGACCACAACACCTTCCATTACACCTGACCACAACACAACACCTTCCATTACACCTGACCACAACACAACACCTTCCATTACACCTGACCACAACACCTTCCATTACACCTGGCCACAACACAACACCTTCCATTACACCTGACCACAACACAACACCTTCCATTACACCTGACCACAACACCTTCCATTACACCTGACCACAACACAACACCTTCCATTACACCTGACCACAACACAACACCTTCCATTACACCTGACCACAACACAACACCTTCCATTACACCTGACCACAACACAACACCTTTCATTACACCTAGCCACAACAACATCTTCCATTACACCTGACCACAACACAACACCTTCCATTACACCTGACCACAACACCTTCCATTACACCTGACCACAACACAACACCTTCCATTACACCTGACCACAACACCTTCCATTACACCTGACCACAACACAACACCTTCCATTACACCTGACCACAACACCTTTCATTACACCTGGCCACAACACAACACCTTCCATTACACCTGACCACAACACAACACCTTCCATTACACCTGACCACAACACCTTCCATTACACCTGACCACAACACAACACCTTCCATTACACCTGACCACAACACCTTCCATTACACCTGACCACAACACCTTCCATTACACCTGACCACAACACCTTTCATTACACCTGGCCACAACACAACACCTTCCATTACACCTGACCACAACACAACACCTTCCATTACACCTGACCACAACACCTTCCATTACACCTGACCACAACACAACACCTTCCATTACACCTGACCACAACACCTTTCATTACACCTGACCACAACACAACATCTTCCATTACACCTGGCCACAACACAACACCTTCCATTACACCTGACCACAACACAACATCTTCCATTACACCTGGCCACAACACAACACCTTCCATTACACCTGACCACAACACCTTTCATTACACCTAGCCACAACAACATCTTCCATTACACCTGACCACAACACAACATCTTCCATTACACCTGACCACAACACCTTTCATTACACCTGACCACAACACAACACCTTCCATTACACCTGACCACAACACAACATCTTCCATTACACCTGACCACAACACAACATCTTCCATTACACCTGACCACAACACCTTTCATTACACCTAGCCACAACAACATCTTCCATTACACCTGACCACAACACCTTTCATTACACCTAGCCACAACAACATCTTCCATTACATCTGGCCACAACAGCTTCTTCTATGACCTACCTGGCCCCCCTAACTGCCCATAACCTGTCCCTCTTATAACTACCTTTTTTATGAGTTAGTGGAGGTGATATTACTCATCATAACGGGAGGGAGGTAGGGATGGGATGGCAAGGCTTCTGGATGAGGGCTCACAAAACATACATACAGGGTCTATCTACCACACGAACCTCTCTATTGGTCTATTTTCTTCGTCCTACATTTTCGTGCAGCTAGATTTACTTGGATTAGATTCACAAGTAAAATCCAATTCCCTGAAAACTAGTTAATGGAACACTGGGGGTCAATAATTCTGTCCTGATTCGAGACACAGCACGAATCTTTAATAAACTCGTATCCCACTCCTTCCCGAAACACCGCTGTTCGAATATAAATTGGTAGTGATTCATAATTATTGTGCCGCAGATCTGAACAGAATTAATTATTGACTCCCAGTGAACCTTGTAATGTATAGAGAGGATTTACATGATCAGTGTAGGCCTACGACCACTGTAGTTTCCAGGGCCCGATACAGTCACGAGTCTTTATAATAAGTATCTAGAGTAGATGTTGTTGAAGTTTCATCTGACATATCAGTGAACCCATTACAAGTCTTATCATTGTCTTGTATGTATAGTACAGTTTACGAGCAGGTGAACTTTATATTTCCTTACTCTACTTCATGACTTGGATGATGTGTCCACACCACTATTGCCGCCCTCTGTACACTCACAATCCCTAACCCACCTGAGTCAAAGCCCGAGATCCGGAGTAGACGGTTTCTAGACGACAGCCCACCCAAAGCCGCCTCCATTGGTTCTAAATGTGTGTGTGTGTGTGTGTGTGTGTTTGGTCTCAGGAAGGTTTGGGTGGGCTGTTGTTCAGAATTTTCCTGCTCCAGATCTCGGGCTTCGGCTCAGATGGGCTGCTGGCTAGGGATTGTGGATTGCGATGCAGACGTGGATACTACGTCTTATTATTAAGGCTTGTGATTGAACAGTATTATTACTATACGTTTGATGATCACTCACACACCAACACACAAATTTGGCAATGAAAAAAAGGATGGACTAACGTTTTTTGTTTTTGTTTTTTTCTTGCAGCCAACAACATCGTAATAATACACAGAAAAAAACGTTACAACAAATAACACACATGTAAAAACACAACAACACATAAAAACACGTTACAATACATAGAAACACACACGTAACACATAAAAACACGTTACAACACATAGAAACACGCAGTAACACATAAAAACACGTTACAACACATAGAAACACATAAACACGTTACAACACATAACAGTGCGGTTGTGTTGTCCCCGAGTTGTGTCTATACCTTTGTGCCCTAACTTTGTCACCGTCTATACACACCACCAATCTCTGGAGACTAGCAGGAAGTCAAAAAGTTTTCCTAAGTTTGCCACCGCGTGTGTCGAAATCTTTATCATAAACACATGAATAATGCTCAGATATTACACATTGAGGGGGAAATGAAGGCAAGTATATATACATACATATTTTCATCACATATAAACCACGAAAAAATAAAATAAAACTGTCATGGGGCCTAATCGAAATCCAAGGCGTGATAACCAAAACTAAATATAGAAATCACGAGGGAAAAAAATGAGGTGATAAAATTAAACCGCTCGGAAGGAAGTTGGAACCCAAATGTCATGACACCCCCTTCCCTCCCTCCCTCCTCCCCTATAAAAAAGATAGATTCATCCCCCCTCTCTCCCCCTCTCTCCCAGTGATAGATACATCCCTCCCCCCCCCCCCCTTTCCCAGTAATATGTTCCTCCCCCTCCTACCCCCTCCCTTCCCCACCCCATTCCCAGTAGTTGCTTCCTCCCAGTTCCATGTTTCTCAGGCCACGGGGGGATAACGTGCTTAAAATGAATTCTTACCGTGATGTTTATGTTCGTATTGTTTCATCTACGAGCGAGAGTTTCTATTATGGTGAAGAAAATTTAGATCTTTCAGTCAGCCAGCCAAGGTAATATTATGACTGAATTTTCTGTGGTTCGAACGACAAAAGACATCTGGCCAATATATATTTAGTCTACCCTCCGTTGGTTAGTCAGTCAGTCGTTCATGCCTGAATTGTTAGGAATCAGTTGCTCTAAAATTACCAACACTGTACTAACTCCTTAATGACCTTCTCTGACCCCCATGACCTACTTCTCTGACTACCATTAATGACCTTCTCTGACTACCATTAATGACCTTCTCTGACTACCATTAATGACCTTCTCTGACTACCATTAATGACCTTCTCTGACTACCATTAATGACCTTCTCTGACTACCATTAATGACCTTCTCTGACCACCATTAATGACCTTCTCTGACCACCATTAATGACCTTCTCTGACTACCATTAATGACCTTCTCTGACTACCATTAATGACCTTCTCTGACTACCATTAATGACCTTCTCTGACTACCATTAATGACCTTCTCTGACTACCATTAATGACCTTCTCTGACCACCATTAATGACCTTCTCTGACCACCATTAATGACCTTCTCTGACTACCATTAATGACCTTCTCTGACTACCATTAATGACCTTCTCTGACTACCATTAATGACCTTCTCTGACTACCATTAATGACCTTCTCTGACTACCATTAATGACCTTCTCTGACTACCATTAATGACCTTCTCTGACCACCATTAATGACCTTCTCTGACCACCATTAATGACCTTCTCTGACTACCATTAATGACCTTCTCTGACCACCATTACATTCTTTTCTGACCCCCAACAAATGATAGATTCTTCATGTGTAAGAGAAGTACTAATGAACTTAAATGATAATTCAAAACACTACATGGTCAAGCCTCAGTTCACGAATAGATTATAGAAGAATAATTATATCCCTGGAACAAAATACAGTAATCCAAAATTCTGAATGGTCAAGCCTCCATTCTCAAATAAATAATAGAAGAATAATGATATCCCTGGAACGTAAGAAAGTTGGTGAAAAGTGGTGCTCTGGTCTGGAGGTTGGCCAAACAACACTTGGACGAAAAGGGGAAAAATTATGTCCCAGGAATAGATTACGGGCCACAGGATCCTCGCCCCCCCCCCCTAGCTCCCTCTTACTCCCTTCATCCCCCCCACCCCCTGTCCCCTCTCCTCCATCCCACAATGACCCCCTCCCATCCCCCATCCCTTCATTTATCAGGGCTGGGTTGATCCTGGGTATGTGTTGGTGGTGATGGTGTTGGTGTTAGAGGGTGATGGTGTTGGTGAGATGGTGTTATTATAGCTGAAGAAGTGGTTGTGGTATGTGTGTATGTGTGTGTGTAGTGTTAGTGGGAGTGGTGGTGTGGTATTATAGAAGTAGGAGTAGTGTGGTGTTGTTGGTAGTGGTGGTGGTAGTATGATAGTGGGAGTGGTGTGGTGTTTGTGGTGGTAGTAGTGTGATAGTGTGTGTGTGTGGTGTTAGTGGGAATAGCATGGTGGTTGCGTGATAGTAAGAATAGTGTGGTGTTGGTGGTAGTGGTGGTGTGATAGTGTTTGTGTGTGTGGTGTTAGTGGTATTGACGAGGTGGTATTTTCCCTCCTTCTCGGGTCGGGATAAAACTGTGGCAAAAAAAAAAAAAAAAATCTCGTCACAACTGTATAAGCAGATGGAGAGAGGATGGACTAAGGATGGACTGAAGATGGGTGGTGATAATGGTGATAGTGGTGATAGTGTTGTTGTTGTTGTTGGTGGTGGTGGGGTTACGACTCTCTTACCCCATCGTCCACCACCGTATTCTGGAGCAACTGATTCTTCCATCAAACTATTCCAAGCAACAACAGACCACTACCATTGTTTGTTTGTTTTAATCTTTTTCTGTTTCCTGGCATACTTTGGAGGCATCAGTGCGCTCTTATTTAAGTGGTACCAAAAGTATTATTATCCCCTTATATACTTGTCCGATTAAATTCAAGGGACTATAACTGTTAGATAATTAATTGCCTTGTATAAATTAAGAACATTTTGGTACACTGGAACGTGTTGATTCCTCCAAAGTATGTCAGGAAACAGGACCAGATGTTGTTGTTTGGACTAGTTGGGAGGAATCAGTTGCTCCAGATTTACCTCCAACCCTGTACTTCCTTCCACACAAAGAAAAGTTGATTTCCAAGTTTGATTAAGGCAACTTTAATTGAATTTTTTCCTCTTCCTGAGACGAGTGTGGAATTAATTATTATACTTATCTGGGAACACTTAAGAAGGAGGAGTTGGAGGAGGAGGAAGAGGAAGAGGAAGAGGAGGAGGAGGAGGAGGAGGAGGAGGAGGAGGAGGAGGAGGAGGAGGAGGAGGAGGAGGAGGAGGAGGAGGAGGAGGAGGAAATGGAATAGGAGGCGAGAAAAGAGGTAAAGGAAATTTGTAGCAGAAAATTTTATCTTATCTATGGCGATATTTTATCTTTAACCTTCATGTTGAAAGATCGTAATTGAAGGGAGAACCTCTTTTTGGTAAACTGGTGGACTACTGAATCCTCCAAACTATTCTGCAGCGAACAGGACCTGATTAGAAAAAAAATGGTAGCCTGTTGTTGTTGTTGTTGTTGTGTGTGTATGTATGTAAGTATGTATGTATGTGTATGCATGAGAGAGAGAGAAAGAGAGAGAGAGAGAGAATTTCCACATATTTCCCCCCATTTCCACATCATACTGGTAACTAGGTCTGGCTACCTCCCAAATTCCTGTGTCCAGCGCATAATGGATGCTGGCGTAAGAAGTTGTCCTATTTTACCTTCAGTTGGGAGTTAATTCAGCGGAAGACCAGGCCAGGGGTACGTGGGGGGGGGGGGGGGGGGCGGCAGGTGGGGGAGGGGGGGGGCCGAGAGTAGGCATATTGGGGGGGGGGGCGATTGGGGGCAGGGGGGGAGGTAAGGGAGGGTTCAGGCAAGGCACCATCCATCTCTATACAATGTTGTTGTTGTTGTTGTTGTTGTTGTTGTTGTTGTTGTTGTTAGAAGTAAATTTGGATCAGCAACGACGGATTCCTCCTGCTCCACTTATTCCAAACAACAACAATAACAACAACAACAACAACAATAACAGCAACAGGACACCACCACCATTCTTTTAATTCGTCTGTTGGTTGTGTTTCCTGGCCTACTGTACTTTAATTGTAGTAATCAAGGTGCTCTAGTGTATGTATAGCCACAATCAAATAACCGCCCACACCTTCCTTCCATCGTGTAAATAAATCAGTATCATATCAAACTATAATCTTACAACACCTGACGTCAACTTAATTAAAAAAGAACCCTCTTAATTATTATTATGAGGTGCTGCATAATCATACACGTGTTGTTCTTTATTACCAAGATATTTACTACGATGGAAGGAAAGTGTCGGTGGATATTATTTTGATTGTGGCTGTACCAAACAAAAATATATTTATTATATTACTTACCCACCCTTCTTTAAGGACCCTATAATCGTGTATGAGAGTTGGGGGCTACTGATTCCTCCTGACCATACCACGAAACAAGCTTCTTCCATATAGGTGTGTGTGTTTCGTGGCAATATTTGAAGGACTCATATCTCTCTGACTACATCACAGGATACCTTAAAGTCGCCCCCCGTCTTGTCCCTCCCGTTAAATATTTTCCACTTGAGGTACCCGTTTGTTGCTGATGATGATATTATATGACTTAGTGTCTGAGGCTGAGGTGGTGCAAAATAAAGTATTTTCGGGGATGCAGGAAAACACGTGTTCCCTATTTATTTATTTATTTATTTATTTATTTATTATTTCACAGTCAAGGGTGGGTTGTATGTGTGCTCGATCGGTTGTGTGTGTTTTTTTGCTTTTTTTTTTTTTATTGTGTGTTTTATCTCTTCCTTCTGAGGGGACTAACCACACAGTAGGAAAAAAACAGTCCGACGTGGTGTGTGTGTGTGTGTGTGTGTGTGTGTGTGTGTGTGTGTGTGTGTGTGTGTGGTGTGTGTGTGTGTGTGTGTGTGTGTGTGTGATATTAGTGAATCTTGCGAATCATTATTACATAGTGTACCATCAGCTGAAGTTTCACATCATTGATTTTTGTAAGGTCGTTTTCCTTCGGTGGCGTTACAGTTGAACATATTATTTCCTCTTCTAATCTCACCACCGCTTCTGTATTCTGGACATATTAAATAGAGTGAAAGGGGTAATAATTTTGAGGTTGTTGCTGAAAAAAGAGAAAAAATGCGAAGTTGATAAGGAAGGAGAGACAGGAGAGATGGAAAAGAAAGGAGTTGGTGCTAGCAAAGCCAATAGAATAATAGATGGATGGAAGACGAAAATGGAATAGAGGGAAGAAAGGGAAGGAATTGATGCTAGTAAGGCAATATAGATGAACGGAAGACGAAAATGGAAGAGAGGGAAGAAAGGGAAGGAATTGATGCTAGTAGGGCAATATAGATGGATGGAAGGCGAAGGGGAAGAGCCGAGTTTATTTATGGTGATTGAGTGTGATGAAGTTGCAGCATAATGGTTAAGGCTGTGAGTTAATGTGGTGAAGAGTATCGCTAATGGTAACGTGATGAGACGAGAACCATGTGCAGTTGTCACCAGAATAATGGAAGAGGTGAAGAAGGAGTAGGAGTAGTAGTAGTAGTAGAAATAGTAGGTGGAGAAGGAGTAGAAGGAGTAGTAGTAGTAGTAGAAATAGTAGGTGGAGAAGGAGTAGGATTGTAGTAGTAGTAGTAGTAGTAGATATAGGAGATTGGAGGAGGAGTAGGAGTAGGAGGTGGAGGAGGGGTAGGGGCGCCCCAGAGGAGTAAATGTAGAGTAGGAGAGAGAGAGAGAGAGAGAGAGAGAGAGAGAGAGAGAGAGAGAGAGAGAGAGAGAGAGATAGAGAGAGAGAGAGAGAGAGAGAGAGAGAGAGAGAGAGAGAGAGAGATTAAGGAGAGGCTTGAATATACGAGAAGGAATTAAGTCGGACTAAAGACAAGGCTGGTGAGAGGGACATGAGGCTTTGATAGACAGAGAGAGATATGGAGAGAGAGAGACGGGTTTTAGCAGAGGTCGTACTGTAGCACCAATGTCTATGTACCAGCTGCATGGAAATAGAACCAGAGTAACAACAAATTATAGTCGTCTGTTTGCTTGGAATATTACCTTACCCTTAAGAGTCGAGACGTGGAAAGAGATGGATGAAGAAGCAGTAGGGAGAACAAAAGAGGAGTAAGAGGAAGAAATGGAAGGAGAAGAAGAAGGATGATGATGAGGAGGAGAAGGAGAGGAAGAAGGATTTACTCTGGGAGGTTGAAAGGTCAGAGGGAAGGATACGTGAATTTTAAAGATGAAAGGAGCTGGTCCACAACGGAGAGAGAGAGAGAGAGAGAGAGAGAGAGAGAGAGAGAGAGAGAGAGAGAGGGAGAGAGAGAGAGAGAGAGAGAGAGAGAGAGAGAAGGGAAGAGAGAGAGGAGAGAGAGAGAGATTTACGATACCCAGATACTGACAAAAACCAGAGAGAGAGAGAGAGAGAGAGAGAGAGAGAGAGAGAGAGAGAGAGAGAGAGAGGAGAGAGAGAGAGAGAGAGATTTACGATACCCAGATACTGACAAAAAGCACACACATACAGAGAGAGAGAGAGGAGAGAGAGGGAGAGAGAGAGAGAGAGAGAGAGGAGAGAACTAGGAGGCAGAATTACATATATAGTGAGTGAGTTTGATTTTTATTTGGAGAGAGGCGGAATTCTCTCTGGTATTGGAATGTTGTTGTCATTGTTGTTGTTGTTGATGCTTGGATACACAACTACTCCTACTTGTAAAACTCTGTCATAACAAAGGTCAAACTTCCGTGTCAAACCAGGTCAAATTTCAGGTGATTTGAGTATCAGTGACATGGATTAATTAAGGAAAAGAAAATATTCCTCCTCAATCTTGATGTGTGTGTGTGTGTGTGTGCGTGTGTGTGTGTGTGTGCGTGTGCGTGTGCGTGTGCGTGTGCGTGTGTGTGTGCGTGTGCGTGTGTGTGTGCGTGTGCGTGTGCGTGTGCGTGTGCGTGTGCGTGTGCGTGTGCGTGTGCGTGTGCGTGTGGGCGTGTGTGTGTGTGTGTGTGTGTGTGTGTGTGTGTGTGTGTGTGTGTGTGGTGTGTGTGTGTGTATGATGTAAAGAAAAATAAAATATAAATAATACTTTTGCTACATGGTCGTGTGATACATTTTGTAACTACCTGCCAGCGGTGATATTTTTTTCGCTTTGCCAAACGTCGAATGATTTTGGAGCGAAGAGAGAAAACGCTTTGGTGCTCAGATGGAACACGGAAGAACACGATACCAGCCAATGAAAAAAAAGTACGACGGTCTGATAGGTTAGGGGAGATATATATGTGTGTATGTGTGTGGTGTGTGTCGATGTGTGTGAGTGTGTGTATCAATGTGTGTGTGTGTGTGTGTAACAATGTGTGTGTATCAATGTGTGTGTATCAATGTGTGTGTGTGTGTGTGTGTGTATTGTGTATGTGTGTGTCAGTTAAAAAGAGTGGAAGCCTCGAGTGAGATACCACAAAAAAAAAAAACGGGAAAATGTCAGATTAAACTGGAGTGTGGTGGTCTGAAGGGAAGGGAAGGTTTGGTATTGACGATACATATATATACACACAACCACGTAATAATTCCCGTCTCTATCTTTCATCCGTGTTTATTGTAAGTGTATTGTAAGGAACATACATACATGAGTGTGTTATTGTGTCCATACTGACATTCGTTGATAGAGTTATAGACGGTATATAATCACACCTAGAATTCATTACCGTGCTATCATACAATATCGAAGGGCGACAGAGGATTTTTGTCCATGACTGTACCTGGATTGCCTACTGCTGTGCCCACAGGTTTTTACTCTTTTCTTTTTACATACTCACACACGCACATATATATATATATATATATATAGTATATATATATTATATATATATATATATATATATATATATATATATTAGGCTATATCGTTATGTATTATAGAAGTTCACAGTAAATGAATATCACGATACAGTATTAATCAAACACTATCATACTATGATATTGCGTCTCATTTAATTAATTCCAGTAAATATGGGATTCATACATAGAGTAAGTGATCAATAATAACGTGGTCAGTCATATAAATATAGTAAAGGCAATATACTCTTACAATGTTAAATTAGGATTTCATATTACACCCAAT
>JAWZYT010003278.1:0-22500 GCA_034508575.1 Petrolisthes manimaculis
GAAGGAGGAAAAGATCAGGGGGGAAAGGAGAAAGAAGGATGAAGAATTAAAGGGAAACACTAATCATAAGAAGTGTAAATAAAGAATGTGACTAAAGACTGTGAATATTGCACTAGGCCAGAAAGACCTTGCAGTGACATTGACCGAGAGAGAGAGGAGGGAAGGAATAAAGAAGGAGAGGAGGGAAGGAATAAAGAAGGAGAGGAAGGAGGGAGAGGTGGAAGAGAGAGGAAATGGGAATAACAGAGAGAAACAGTAAACACGAATTAAGGAGGGACAGATAAACAAGAGAGGAAAGGGATTATTAAAAACACTAACTACAAAACGAATTGATAAGAAGGAAAGAAAGGAAGGAGAAACGAAAAGAGGAAATAGCAAAGTGACAGAAAATGTAAAAATGATAAAAAACGTAAGGAGGAACAGGTAAAAATGTGTAAAAGGAATGATAGAGAATAGTAAAAATGGAATAATTGGGATAAATAGCAACAACGATATGATAAGATAGAAAGAAAGGAAGGAGGAAGGGACAGGTGAATAAAGATAGGGAGGATAATGAAAGGGAGGAAAAGAGGAAATATAATGAAAGGAAAGACAGGAGAGAGAGAGAGAGAGAGAGAGAGAGAGAGAGAGAGAGAGAGAGAGAGGCAAGATGATGAAAGGAAAGACAGGTGAATGAAAAGAGAGAGAGGAGGAGAACCAAAATAATAAGATGAATCAAGGAGTACTACAGCTAACACGGCTTTAGGGAGGAATGGGGCGGGGCTACAAGGAGTCTGCCAGTAAGCGATGAGCCTCAGTTCGTTTTCTGTTGAGCGGGAAGACTACCATGACTAAGTTAGGTCTGACAGTGTATGACGCAAGGACTTCCCCTAACCATTCAGCCAACCAACCAGCCAGCCAACCAACCAGTGTGCGTATGTCTAGTTTCAACCTTACTCACTCTAGGCTATATAAGATGCAACCAACTCCAGGTGTGGCCATTCACTGCTAGAACCACACAGGTGTTGTTAGCTTCTTAGTTACCTATAGACGGGGAAGGTAAACAGGACACTCGTTGCTACTACTACTACTGCTGCTGTTGTTGTGTCTCTTGTCTGTCTCACGTCTCACTGACTTGGATAATTTATTGGGTGTATTTACTTATACTCTCACTATATATTTACACACACACACACACACACATACACTTCAAATTAAACGACAGACAACTGAATACCGTCTGAGGAGGAAAGTTTATACGCGAGAAATCCCCCAAAACACCTCGGCTTCATTAAATATTCCACATCCATATCACGTTTTCCTTCACAGAAAACGATAGAAATTTTGTATACCTTTTTCTCAGGGTATACTCTGCATTTTTCTGAACTCGGGGAAAACTATAAATACCAAACCACAGGCTGGGATAAACCTAAGCATCATTGGACAGAATATTAATAAAACCATAGGAAATTTATATACCAAACAAAAAGAAGAAAAAGAAGAAGAATATACTCGACCTTGAGGAAATCCGTTCATGTAAATAAAATGGAGTTTAGCCTTGAACACATCGAGCCTTCACTACAGATGGGCAGTGCAGACATCAGCGCCCTCTGTGATACTTACCTCCACGACCCTACATCAACACACACCACCTTCCACACACCCTTCCACAACAATATCAACAACGACAACGACGACAACAACTTCTCAAATCGCTTCCATAAGATATCGTCACCTGAGGAATGGGGGGAAGAGGTAAGGAAGGCAAACAAAGCCATATTTTGTTTACTAATGATAATCTAATCATCATTTTGCAAATATAATGTTTACATTTTTTGATACTAATGAATTCAAACTTAAAAGATAAATCATCAACAAGTGTATCATTATTAAAAAAACAAAAAAATTATGATAATAATTTTGTTTTTCACTCAAACCATATTATTTGATTATATCTATTTACATGTTGACAATCGAATACAAACAGTACGATAATAGTTCACTAAATCTATAATATCAAGTTTCAATACACAGTTTGACACTAATTCAAAATGAAACTATATATATATTTTTTTAGTACCTATGTGATTTATGTACATTTTTTAGTACCTATGTGATTTATGTATTTTTTTAGTACCTATTAATTTAACCCTGAATTCTGTTTGGTGCAGGAGGTAAGCGAGTGGAGTAGTGAGGTGGTGAGTGAGGCCAAACTTGACCCCTTCAGCGCTGACCTCTGGCGCCTCAGGTCACTCTCGGGTCGTCAGCTACTCGCCCTCACCTCTTCTGACCTGACATACCTGGTGGGGGAGACTTATGCTGCTGCTCTCCTGCCTCGTCTACGCCTTCTTCAGAGTGGTGGTGAGTATTGTTATTTATTTGTGTGTGTGTGTGTGTTCAGGGGGTTGTGTTGTGTGTGTTGTATGTCTGTGTGTTCAGGGGTTGCTGTGTGTGTGTGTGTGTGTTTTAAGGGTTTGCTGTGTGTGTGTGTGTGTGTGTTAAGGAGTAAAATGAAATAATAACTCTTCCACAACACCATAACAAATAACCAATCCAACTCTCTTATTCCCTCTTTCGTTTTTTTTATAGGATTCACAAACCAACCAAACTCAGGAAGGAGACAAACCAACCCAGCCACTCACTACCTGCCGGAGACGCTGCCGCAGGAATCAGACAGCTTTTACTTTTACAACGACATGATAACTACTGAAGGAGAGGTCGAAGGAGGAGGGGTACCAACATTAACAGTAGAGACGCCCTTATGTTCATCAGGAGCTTTTGATGGTTTAGGGGGCTCCATGGAAGAGCTAAGGGCCCTTGGTATGTCACAGCAGGAGCTACTGACCCCTACATATGGTCTGGCTACATCACCCTTCACCATCAACACCAATAACAACAACAGCTTCCTCTCCCCCTCGTCCCCATTCGACCACCATCACCTCGATACATCTTCATCTTCGTCACCTGTACACGGCGGTCTCTCCTCCTCCTCCTCACCCCTCCATCCCTTCAACCCAGCCTCACCCTTCAGCTTGGGAGATCTGGATGAGAATTTCCAAGTACTGGGTTTGAGGGAGCAGTTTGGACCCATCAAGATTGGTGAGTAATGAAAAGATGTTGTTTTCGTTGTTGTTTGAGATTTTGAAGTTAGTTGGATGGTAGTAGTAGTGGGAGTAGTAGTAGTAGTAGTAGTAGTAGTGGGAGTAGTAGTAGTAGTAGTAGTAGTAGTGGGAGTAGTAGTAGTAGTGGTAGTTTTATTTCAAAAGTTAAACATCAATGAAACATGAATGGAAACGCCGTAGATTTTTACACAGCCAATTGTATATTCTTTCACATATATACATGCCCACTTACTCACACACACACACTCATTCACTCATTCACTGACACACACATACACTCATACACAAACACACTTTCACTCATTCAATCACATACTCACACAATCTCTCACACACTAACATACATACATACTCACAATCTCTCTCTCACTCACTTTCAGAGGAACCAGAGATGTTACAAGAAGATGAGAGACAACAAGAGGAAGATGAATTTGACGACGAGGAGGAAGAGGAAGAAGGAGGTGCCGTGGGAGGGAGGAGAGTGAAGGTGGAGAAGGAGGAGGAGGAGGAGGAGGAGGGAGTGGAGGTACAGGAAGGAGAGATGAATTGGCTGGAGGGAATTCAACAGTCAGATATGCTGAAGAAAATTCCCTCAAGTACTAGAAGAAGAGGTGAGAATGAAATAGTACAGATTATCAACACAAAATCCATGTTTTGTTTATGTATAGTCATGTTGAATTGTGACCCCTTAGAGAACACAGAAATAAAAAAAACAGGTTGAATTGCGACCCCTTAGAGAACACAGAAACAAAATCCATGTTTGTTTACGTACGGTATGCTCATCTTGAATTGAAACCCCTTAGAGAACACAGAAACAAAACACATGTTGAATTGCGACCCCTTACAAAACAGAAAAAAAATCCGTTTGTTTACATTATGCTCATGTTGAATTGTAACCCCTTACAGAACGCGGACCAAAGAGTTGGGAGTTTCTGATGCGTCTCTTGGCTGACCCACGATCCAACCCCGCCCTGGTTAAGTTTGAGAACGAAGCTGACGGCACCTTCAGGTTGGTGAAGCCCTCCCTAGTGGCTCAACTCTGGTCCTCACGCCCAGGCCTCGTCAGAAACACATCCTACAACAACTTCGCCAGGGGACTGAGGTGAGTGTTGGGGTTGTTGTTGTTGTTGTGGTTGTTGTAGAGTAGTGTGTGTGTGTGTGTGTGTGTGTGTGTGTGTGTGTGTGTGCGCGTGTGTGCAATTTTTAAGTTGTGTGTGTGTGTGTCGATTTTTAAGTTGTGTGCGTGCGTGCGTGTATCGATTTTTAAGTTGTGTGCGTGCGTGCGTGTGTTGATTTTTTAATGTGTGTGTGTGTGTGTGTGTGTGTGATTTTTAAGGTGTGTGTATGTGTATTTCTGAGTGTCATTTTCAAAGTTTTTCATTTATTTGTTTATTTATTTATCTATTTGTATATATATATATATATATTTTATTTGTTAATTAATTTATCTATCTATCTATCTGTTTACATATTTGCTTAACTATATGTCTATTCATTCGTTTATTTATTTATTCATCTATTTGTTTATTTATTTACATGTTTATATATCTATTTATTTACGTTTCCCCCTCTCCCCCCTTCCCCCCCCCCCAGACACCACTACAACACCGACGCTTTACAACCCGTGATGGAGAAACAACTGGTGTATCGTTGTGGACCCCGAGCACTGGCATACCTCAATGAATTAAAACACAGACACAACACACAGAATTAAAACACAGACACAACACACACAATTAAAACACAGACACAACACACAGAATTAAAACACAGACACAACACACAGAATTAAAACACAGACACAACACACAGAATTAAAACACAGACACAACACACAAACACACACATAGATATATTATTATACACATACACCACTCATAGATACATCATTCATAGATACATTATATACACACATACACACATACACAACACACACACACACACATAGATATTATTATTATACACATACACACCACTCATAGATACATCATTCATAGATACATTATACACACACACACGTCTTAGAAAGTAAAACACATACCACACCTAGGTATAGTACACACACACACACACACACACACACACACACACACACACAACACACACACACACACAGAATATAAATAAGTTACTGTACTATAAAACCAAGTGTTATACAAATCAAAATCCGTCCTTGTCGTAAATATTAATGCCATTATTATTAGTTATAGTGATTATAGGCATTATTTAAGAAACCTTGTAATGTAATGTAGTTAGAAAATTGGATATAAATGAGTCCTTCAATTACTGCCACCAAACACACACACACACACACACATACATACATACACACACACACACACACACATACATACACACACATACACACACACACACATACACACATACACATACATACACACCTATATGGAAGGAGTTTGTGTGTTTCGTGGCATGGTCAGGAGGAATCAGAAGTCTCCAATTTTCATACATCATCACAGGGTCCCTAACAAACCAAAGGCTGTGATTATTATTATTATTATTATTATTATTATTATTATTATTATTATTTTTTATTATTATTGTTATTATTATTATTATTATTATTATTATTATTATTATTATTATTATTATTTTTTATTATTATTGTTATTATTATTATTATTATTATTATTATTATTATTATTATTATTATTATTATTATTTTTTATTATTATTGTTATTATTATTATTATTATTATTATTATTATTATTATTATTATTATTGTTATTATTATTATTATTATTATTATTTTTCACAAGGTAAATAGATTCTCAATTTATTCTCAATTTATTAATACGAGCGTAAAAGTAATGTGATAGTTTTTAATTAAGATTACAAGTATATATTTTTTTATTATACATTTTGGTCTCGTGTACAGTACATATACGTAAAAAGATTATTTTGTATAAAGTTATGAATATATATACTTCTCGAATTTATAACAATGATATACGTAGGTAAAAGAAAATTTTATATATATTATTATTATTATTATTATTATTATTATTATTATTATTATTATTATTATTATTTATTATAGGCTTGTTAAAATGTCGGGAATTATTTTATAAAGTTTATGGATTCACTATATAAGGAATAGTTAAGGAGTGAGATAATAATTATATATATATATATATATTTTTTTTTTACATAAAATACCTGATAATTTTACATGAATTTATCTAGTCAATTCAATGTGTAATTATTAAGTTTTTTTTTATGGTTATTATTTTGTATTTTGTAATTATTTGTTATTTCATAGTAATTATTATTGTTATTTTATAGTAATTATTATTGTTATTTTATAGTAATTATTATTGTTATTTTATAGTAATTATTATTGTTATTTTATAGTAATTATTATTGTTATTTTATAGTAATTATTATTGTTATTTTATAGTAATTATTATTGTTATTTTATAGTAATTATTATTGTTATTTTATAGTAATTATTTGTTATTTTATAGTGATTATTATTGTTATTTTATAGTAATTATTTAGTATTTTGTAATAATCATAATTTTGGTACACTGGAGCATTTTAATTCCTCCAAAGTACATCATTTGGAGGTATCAGTTACTCCACATTGATGTGTTATTGTTATTATTATTGTTGTTTGTTGTTGTTGTTGTTGATGTTAGTATTGTTATGTTCTATTGTTGTTTAATTCAAGCAATACATTCCATAAACAAAATTATTTATTATTATTATTATTGAATGAGATAACATTAATATATTAACATCATTATTATTATTATTATTATTATTATTACTTTAATATTTATATGATAATTGATATTACTAGCTTAAACATTGTTACCAGTTAATGTTAAAATAAAAATAAATGAAAGGAGTAATATGATATTTTTACTCAATTAAAAACCTATTTATATTAAGCCTGTATTGTTACCGAAAATAATTTAGGCACGAGAGACGAAATACATTATAATATTATTTAGTTAAACATAATGGAGAAAGCGAGTGTGTGTGTGTGTGTGTGTAAAATGGTCCAGTTTGTGTGTGTGTGAGTGTGTGTGTGTGTGTGTTTCGTGGCTATATTGGAAGGACTCATCTACCTCCAATTATTTTTTTTATTTAACCACATAAAAGTCTACGGACACAACACACCAATTTTCATAGACCGGTGGGGGGGAGGGGAAGAGGGGGGTTGAGGGATAGGGGGTGGGGGAGGATATAAGGGGGGGATTGGGGGGGTTGAGGGGGGGAGTAGGGGAGGGGAGAGATGGGGAGATAAATAAAAGAATAACACCCACTATATTAGCATACAATAGGGGAGGGGGGTGGAGGGGGGAGTTACTGATTCCTCCAAACTAACCCACGAAACAGCCCCCCCCCCTTCTACCCCCCCCCCCCCAACCCTTACTCGAAAATTAAGGGGGTAACTATTCACTTTTGTTACATTGGAGTGTCTTGATTCCTCCAAAGTATCTCAGGAAACAACAGGACCAAATGAACAAATAATAATAATGATAATAATAATGATAATAATAATAATAATGATAATAATAATAATAATAATAATAACAATAATAATGATAATAATAATAATAATAATAATAATAATAATAATAATAATAATAATAATAATAATAATAACAATAATAATAATAATAATAATAATAATATTAATGATAATAATAATAATAATAATAGTAATAATAATAATAATAATAATAATAATAATAATGGTGTTGTGTCGTTGTTGCTTGGAAATTATCATCCAAGTAACAAAAGCATATTATCTCCTTAATTAACACTCCAATTTATTTTCTATTTTAGTTATTCCTTTAATAATGCCGTTTTCTTTCGTGTTAAGGTTTATACAGAGAGAATGGAGTGAGTCCAGTTGTAAATAATAATAATAAGTGTAATATCGTAGAATTTAGAGTACGTTGGTTTTGTATAATTAGTTATTTTTGTTCTTGGTTAAAGTATTTATTATACATACATACATACATACACACATATACTTTAGCTACACAAATAACTATTGAATTATAAAAGGAAGTAGCAAGTACAGTCAATATTTTCTCTAAAATTTATTAATGTATTAAGTATCGTATATGTTAAACACATATTATATACTTTAGCTACATAAATATTAAGTATACATATTAATTACACATATACTTTAGTTACATAAACATTTACCTTATAACAAAAGGAAATAGAAAACAGAGTAATATTTTCTCTAAAGTTTATTTTAATATATTAAGCACACATGTTAAACACATATATACTTTAGCTACATAAATATTAAGTACATATTAAACACATATATACTTTAGCTACATAAATATTAAGTACATGTTAAACACACATATACTCTAGCTACATAAATATTAAGTACATGTTAAACACACATATACTTTAGCTACATTAATAATTACCTAATAACATCAGGTAATAAATAATATCCAACATAGTGGATTTACAACAGTGGTCAACAAATAATATATTTGTGAGATTTCATCCTTCCTAGAAGGCATAAAAACATTGGATACTTGACATTAAGTTAAAGGCACCTGTGTTGATGACAGAAAATTGGAGGTAAATGAGTCCTTTACATATTGCCACGAAACACACACACCTATATGGAAGGAGCTTGTTTCGTGGTAGGGTCAGGAGGAATCAGAAGCCTCCAACCAACTGTCATATACGATCACAGGGTCCTTAATTAAGGGAAGATATCATTTGTTGGTGAATTGTGAGGTGTGCATGTGATTCCTCCAAACATTACCACGAAACATCAGGGCCCATAATAGTCAGTTGTTTTCTGGCATAGTTTGGAGGAATCAGAATCAGTAGCCTTTCAATTTACCAACAATAGAATCTCTCCTTTAAGGTGTAATATACGTTGGTTACATTAGAGTTTCTTGATTCCTCCAAAGTATGTCAGGAAACAGGACCATAATAGTATTGCTATGAATACTGGGGGTCTGTTTTGTTGCTTTGGAATAGTTTGGAGGAATCAGTTGCTCCAGATTTACCAACATTGTACAATACATAACCTTAATAACATTGTCCTTCACCCTTATAATAAAATATATAATAAAATATAGTACTATTACTAATAATAATAACAATAATAACACCACTACTATTACTATAACTACTAAACTTACTACTACTACTACTACTACTAATAATAATAATAATACCACCACTACTACAATTAGAACTACTAGGCCTATTACTAATAACAATACTACTACTACTACTACTACTGCTACTAATACAACAACTACTATTACTACAACTACAACATCTACTACTGTAATGTTAGTATCACAAGCATATATCACAGAGGGAGATCGTATTATTAGCTGTGTAAGTTGATATAAATCTATCTGTTTGTCTTTTGCTGCTAACTGCTAAAATATTGTGCATTAAAAAAAAAAATATATATTATCCTGGCGAAAATGCACCGCTTCCCTTCTAAATACACGGTTGACATACATACATACATACATACTGTACATACATACATACATACATCATAATGTGTATATATGTTGTGGGAATGTTGAGGGTAATTTCTGTTTTTGATTCCATGACACTGAACCAAATAATAATAATATTAATAATAATAATAATAATAATAACGAAAGAGAAATAATTGAGGGAAAAGGTAGGTACATTTTTGCCATTCTAATAATAATAATAATAATAATATAGGAACTCTAAGTTTATACTAATGCATTCACCAAAAGCAGTGACAACACCAATAAATATATAAATAAATAAATAGTTATATAAATTAACAAGATTATAAATATATAATTATATTGATGGTGAGAATAAATATATATGAATACGTGCAAACGAATAAATAAATTATATGTGAAAAAAAAAATATATAACTTAATAGTTATAGTAGGAGTAAATATAAGTGCTGATAAAGTTAACTAATAATAATAATAATAATAATAATATAAATAATCTATAGGGATAAATATTGTGTTACTTTTTCTATGTGTCTAAATTAACTTTGACGAAAAACAAAGTATATTTAGATCAATAATGATTCCTGGTTTTTCATTGTTATTATTGTTGGGGAAAGTGATTTAATTGAGGGAGTCTTAAAATTGGAGGTAAATGAGTCCTTCAAATATTGCCACGAAACACACACACACACACACACACACACACACACCTACTGTACGTAATAGAAGGAGGTTGTTTGTTTGTTTGTTTGTTTGTTTCGTGGCATGGTGAGGAGGAATCAGAAGCCTCCAATTCTCACACACTCACTCCCCCTCCCCCGTTTAGAATAACAAATAAATAAATAAATAAATAAATCTGTGTGTGTAATTATTCAGGTACCGTTGATATAAATGACTGGTTGGCAGCTCAAGTTATCATTTCAACAACAACAACAACAACAACAGTCAATCAGGTAGCTATAGCTCAGTAGAAATAGTAGTTTTGGCGGGAATGTTCGTTTTTGGCGGGAATCTTAACTTGTTTTTGGCGGGAATGTTCGGTTTTGGCGGGAATGTTGTGATTTTTGGCGCGAATCTTAAATTGTTTTTTGGCGGGAATGTTAAGTTGTTTTTTGGCGGGAATGTTAAGTTGTTTTTTGGCGGGAACGGTTCACTCGGCATCTTAAATTTAAGGCGACGGTGAACCACATAAGGAACTATTGGTTTGTCTCTCTCTCTCTCTCATCACTGTTTTCTCTCTCTCTCTCTCTCTCTCTTCATTCATTCATCACAGTTATTAGTTCCTCCTCTCCCCCTTCTCTCTCTCTCTCTCTCTCTCCATTCATTCATCACTATTATCTCTCTCTCTCAAGTCTCATCACAGTTATCAGTTCCTCCTCTCCCTCTTCCCTCCTTCTCTCTGTCTCTCTCTCTCCCTCTTCCCCTCCCTCTCTCTCTCTCTCTCTCTCTCCTCTCTCTGTTTACATGGCGGTTCCCTTCTTCAGATCAATGAGATATTTGAGTGCCTTTGGACCACACCTGTACACCAGCTGCTTCTCTGACACAGGCTGTAGGGCGCCAGTCGTGTAGTGATACCTGAAGGAGAGACACAAAAACAACACATATTTATTATTTTGATCAATTACCTTAACTTAGATTAGCTTAGGTTAGGTTAGATTTTCAAGGAGGTTAGGTTAGGTTAGCTTATATTTTCAAGGCTTGGTTAGGTTAGTTTATATTTTCAAGGAGGTTAGGTTGGGTTAGGTTAAGTTATAATTACGGTATTTCATTTATAACAGAGAGAGAGAGAAAAAAAAAATCGAAAGACAGGTATTAAAAAGAAAACACACACACACAACACAACACAAAATCCCACCCATTCAAAAAAAAAAAAAAAAAAAAAAAAAAAAGTGGAGCGTCCCCCAACTCACCTAAGACCGCGAGCAAAGTTGTCATAAGAGAGGTTGGGTCTTCCTGCCCTCTTGCCCCACATGTTGGCAATGACTGCGGGTTGGACGAGGCGGAAGGTCCCCTGTGTTTGGTCCTCCCAGCGAATGAGGGAGGGGTTGTGTCGTGTATCTGCCAGGAGCCTGATCACGAATTCCCAGTTCTTAGGTCCACGTTCTGTGAATTTGTAAAAAGATTGGGTTGGTGATGGTTGGTTGGTGGGTGTGTTAGTTGGAGTGTTTGTTGGTTGGTTTGTTGGTTGGTTTGTTGGTTGGTTTGTTGGTGTGTTGGTTGTTTTTTTGGTGTGTGGGTTTGTTGGTGGGTGGGTGGGTGAGTGTGTTGGTGTGTTAGTAGTAGTGGTAGTAGTAGTAGTAGAAATAGTAGTAGTAGTAGTAGAAATAGTAATAGTAGTAGTAGTAGAAATAGTAATAGTAGTAGTAGTAGTAAAAGTAGTAATAGTAGTAGTAGTAAGAGTAGTAATAGTAATAATAGTAAGTTTATAAACATTCATAACATAACAATATATATATAATCATCACAAACACACATGGATAATTACCATACACACCTCGCTTCTTGGGGTCAGGTCGAATCTTCATGAGTGGATCTGCGGTGGCGGTGGAGGGTGTGGGGGAGGGGGTACCGGTGGGGGAGTCGAGGGGGGACAGCTGTTGGGGGGGTGAGGGGCTACGACCGGTTGATAGAAGCATTACAGACTCGGGAGTGTTTTCAAGATTATCTGTTGTAAAGAAAAAGATAAATATACAAGTTAGATTTCGTTGATTTAAGTTAGTGTAATTTTGGTTAAGTTAGATTGGTGTAATTTTGGTTTGGTTAGGTTGATGTAATTTTGGTTAGGTTAGGTTGATGTAATTTTGGTTAGGTTGGGTTGGTGTAATTTTGGTTGGGTTAGATTGATGTAATTTTGGTTAGGTTAGGTTGATGTAATTTTGGTTAGGTTGGGTTGGTGTAATTTTGGTTGGGTTAGGTTGATGTAAGTTTGGTTAGGTTGGGTTGGTGTAATTTTGGTTAGGTTAGGTTGATGTAAGTTTGGTTAGGTTAGGTTGATGTAAGTTTGGTTAGGTTGGGTTGGTGTAATTTTGGTTAGGTTAGGTTGATTTAAGTTTGGTTAGGTTAGGTTGATGTAATTTTGGTTAGGTTAGGTTTGTGTAATTTTGGTGTGGTTAGGTTATTGGCAAATAAACCCCCCAAATAAAAACTAAATAACAATGTGAGAAACAAAACCTACATCCTCAACTTCGAAAAAAAAAAAATATATATAAACAAACACCAATATAATCAAGTATATATAGGTTCGTATCCCTCCAGGGCAAATGTCAAAAATGGCGCCAAAACAAACCAAAACAAAACTTACCATACTGAAGAGACACAGCTCCCTCCAGGTCCATCCCTTGTAGACCACCAACGATGTAGCGGTCCAGGTCTTTGATATCTTCACTTGTCAGGTCCAGGGCGTCGTCTAGGCCACAGTAGGACATGGATGAGTCGCCACCACCACTAACACACTCCTTCTTCACTCGACATTGGAACTCCTGAAGCTCGTCGTGGAATAGTGGACCGTAGACAAGGCCAACCAAAGAGCAGAAGTCTTTCATGGAGAAGTTGGCTAGTTGGGCTCCATTGGTGTTCCTGAAGGCCCAAAGATCCACTGTGGTTTGGTCTAGTCCCCTCCGTCTACACACACTACTGGCCCAGTCTAGGCAGTCCTGAGGAAGGCAAGGCAGGAGGCGGTGAAGGCAAGGTTTGTATGGTAGGTTGGTAGGTAGGTAAGTAGGTATACATGCATGGTTATATTGGTAGGTAGGTATAGATACATGGATGGATATATTGCACAAGAAGGTGTTATACATATTATTTATGTATTCGAAATAAATTATATTCTTTGGCGTATCTCTTAAAAGTTATTATTATTATTATTATGAGCTATTAACTATTTATATTTCAAGTGTATTATGTCATGTGAAGTTGATATAAAAGAACAAGAGCTGCCTGGGATAACTTAAGCTACAAATTACTGTTAATAAATAAGTTAGTTAGAGTTATAAGTTGTATTGACTCACCTCACCACGCCATTCTGTCACGTCCATTCTTGTGAAGGTTTCCATCTCCTCCAGAAGGCCGCTGTCAGAGGCGCAGAAGGAGGAAGGGTTGGGGGAGGAGGCGTAGAGGGATGAGTTGGAGGCGTAGGGTGAGAGGGAGGAAGGGTTAGGAGAGAGGGAGGCTGGTGGGTAAGGTGAGAGTGAACAAGGATTGGGTGAGGTTGAATACTGGTAGAGTGATCCCGTGGAGTTGTAAGGTGAGAGGGAGGAAGGACTGGGAGAGGTACAGTAGGTCACGTCGGAGGGAAAGAGAGAGGAGGAGGAGGAGGACTGAGGAGGGAAGAGGGAGGAGGAACCTGAGGAGAAGGTGGAGGAGGCAGGGATGTTGTCAAGGTCCCCCAGGTAAGTCTGACACATGCGGTCTATGCTGTCGTCTCCCTCCAACTCGAAGGTAAAAGAGGCACGCAAGTCACTGTAGTCGCCCATCTTATCTCAGGGACGCTCGAGGCTTTCTTTTCAAACTTGTGTGCAAAAACAAATGTCGACGAAAAATGTCTTCACTCGGTTACGAAGAGACGTATACTGTGTGTTTGTTTATCTTCATTCACGGTCTCCAGTTTGTTTGTTTGTTTGTTTGCTTGTGTTTGTTGTGCTGTGAATATCGTCGTCGTTGTCGTCGTTGTCGTTGTTGTTTGAGGGTGTGACACTTTGCTTGCCACACTTTCCACAGCTGTGTTTGTTGATGCTTGCAGGTAACAGCAGATGTATTAAACAGGTGTGTCTATGGAGTGTCACTTTGTATATTAGTGACAAGTAAAATATTATATATATATATGGACAGACTCTCAGTAGTAAACATATAGTGGATAACTGAGAGGTATACTGTATATATATATATATGTATGTGTGTGTTGCTGTTGTCGTCACCTGTGCAACTAGTAGACTGCTGCTCCTCCTCACCAAGCCACCATTTTAACCCCAAGGGAAGCTAAGGCCCGGGAAAAGTGAGACCAGCGAGTGACGTCAAGTTCCCTCAGTCTTCCTATTCTCTCACGTCACGACACACTCACTACACCTGCTGCTGTTGTTGTTGGCTGGGTGTAGGGCGTGTGTTAGAATGTTATTGTCACTGATGAGGTCTGATGTGGTCGTGATAAGCCAGTGTTCACGCTACGATACACTCACTGATGGAGAATGCACTCAGTCACCATCAAGGGTTTGGTTTGGTTATAGATTGGCAACGCTGTCAGTCAGTCAACTATCCTAAAACAAATGACCATCAGTATTTGTTTTGATTTTTCGTTGGTAATACTGTGAATGAGAAACAAATGACCATTCGTATTTGTTTTGGCTTTTCCTTGGTAATACTGTGATTGAGAATCCAATTGATCATTCGTATTTGTTTTGATTTTTCGTTGGTAATACTGTGATCGAGAAACAAATGAGGATCAGTAAATGTTTTGGGTTTTCACTTACCATTTAATTCTCGGTTGATGATCCTGAACGATTTTGTTACTTTAAACGAGATTCCATTATTATTTATACCATGATTAATTATGAATATCTTTCTAATTATTATTATTATTATTATTATTATTATTAAAACACAGCACAAAGCAACAGAGTATAACACAACAATATATTCGAAACACACACACACACACACGTACAGAGAGAGAGAGAGAGAGAGAGAGAGAGAGAGAGAGAGAGAGAGAGAGAGAGAGAGAGGTGCAGGAAAACGTCCCACACTAATAAATTCAAAGTACACACACACAAACACACAATGAAATACATTTATTATTTTGGTGGTAGGAGGGGATTATACCAATGTCAAGGAAAGGTGTAGAGAAAATAGAAGGTATAGGGAGGGAAGGGGAGGGAAGGGGAGGGAAGGGAGGGAAGGGGAGGGAAATGGAGGGAAATGGAGGGAAGGGAGGGAAGGGAGGGAAGTGGAGGGATGGGAGGGAAGGGAGGGAAGTGGAGGGAGGGGAGGGAAGTGGAGGGAGGGAAGGGAGGGAAGTGGAGGGATGGGAGGGAAGGAAGGGAAGGAAGGGAGGGAAGGGATGGATGGGAGGGAAGTGGAGGGAAGGGAGGGAAATGGTGTTATGTTTTTGTTGATATTATTATTATTATTTGATGTTATAAAGTTGAAACAGTGTCTGGGAAGTTAACGTGTTGAGGAGGGAGGGAGGGAGGTGGGTGGGTAGGTAGGTAGGTAGGAAGGTAGGTATGTAGGTGGATTGTTAGGTAGGTGGATTGTTAGGTAGGTAGGTAGATATATAGTTAGATATAGATAGGTAGTTAGATATAGATAGGTAGTTAGATATAGATAGGTAGATAGAGATAGATAGATATATAAATAGATAGAGATAGATAGATATATAAATAGATAGAGATAGATAGATATATAAATAGATAGATAGACAGATAGATAGATAGGTACAAAGGGAATACAAAGGAATACAATGAGATGTACAAAGAATACAAGAAGTACAAAGAAATACAAGATAAATACAAAAGGATATACAGAAAATATACAAAAGTAAACACAGAGGAAATACAAACCTTTCTACCACACCTCATTTAACTCAATTAACACAAAGTATATACGTATAAAATTTATGAGTGTATTAAATATTATCATTATTATTATTATTATTATTATTATTATTATTATTATTATGAATATATGAGAGTACATATATTACGACTATACATATTATGAGTATATGAGATTATGAATATTATTATGAATATATAAGTACATATATTACGATTATACATATTATAAATTAGTATATTATGAGTAATGGTTTATAAATTAATATTATTCTTGGTGTGTAGGATTGAATTAAAATTAAAAAATAAAATAAATACAAAAAACTGATAGAACAGACGTTTTGTGTAAGTTAATAATTACATCCTGTATGTCTGTATACCTTCCTGCTGTGTATTAGTTAGTTAGTTAGTTAGTTAGTTAGTTAATGTCACGCACGCATGTACTCACTCACGTATTTATGAGAGAGAGAGAGAGAGAGAGAGAGAGAGAGAGAGAGAGAGAGAGAGAGAGAGAGAGATTATAGCAGCGTTGCCAGATTTCCAAACCCATATTATCGTACCTGGATGTTTAAAGTATCGTATTTCAACCCTCATTATCGCACTCGCATAACAACAAGAATTATTTTTTTCACACAAATCGATAATTTTGTCAGAAATGATACACGTACCTGCGTTGAGAGATTAATTAACATTATAATGTACAGAAAGTATTACAAAACGTTAATTGTAATGTACATACCTACGGTGTACCTGAAATTATAATGTTGTAATCCATTTTTTCAGATCAGAGAACACTTAAAAATTAATATACTGTAAACAAGACGGCAGTAACATACCATTTCTTATAATACTATAGTATAGGCCTACCTGCAGAGTACATTATATAACATATACCAATAAACTTTAGTAGGTACAATATTTAAGATTCTAATAATGTTCATTTTGTCGTTCCTTCATGTATATATCTTTTTGTCATTCCTTCATGTATATATATTATCAACATCAGTAAATTCCTTCTCAGTAGCATACACATTAACTCAACTCATTAATGTCTAAGATCTTAAAGCCTAAGCAATTTTTCTTAAAGATTATCGTATTTATGTATCACACATTTTCTAAAATTATCGCATTATCTCATGCTTGCTATCGTATATATCACCGAGTGCCAAATTATCGTATTTAGCGATAATTATCTCACGTCTGGCAACGCTGGTTTATTGCCTCTTTATCTCCTTGTTATGAACTCACGAACGCATGCAGAGAGAGAGAGAGAGAGAGAGAGAGAGAGAGAGAGAGAGAGAGAGAGAGAGAGAGAGAGAGAGAGAGAAAGAGAGAGAGAGAGAGAGAGAGAGAGAGAATTATAGCCTTTCTATCTCCATTTTTCTCTCACGAACTCACGCACGCACGCAATCACTCACGAACGCACGCACTTATTTTATTGTATCACGCAAACACTGACCTACCTTCACACTCACGCACACACACACACACACACACACACACACACACACACACACACCACCTCACTGGGCCATATTCAAGAACATTCATGGTGTATACGATGGCGGTACGATGGGTGTCTATGGAGCCGTCGTACCAATACTACTGAATATGGACAATTATACAAACTAACCTTAATTTTTGTATGCATTATTATTATTATTATTATTATTATTATTATTATTATTATTATTACAATAATGATAATAATTACTAAAACAACAACAATAATAATAATAAAAATAACAACAACAATAATTATAACAACAATATTAATAATAATAATTACTAAAACAACAATAATAATAACAATAACAACAATAATTTAATAACACACACAAAAAAACACAATAAATATAACAACAATACCAATAACAATAACAATAATAATAATAATAATAATAATAATAATAATACATATATAGATAACGAATAAATTATAAACCAAGAGGGAAATTTGTGAAATAAACCTGACCATTTTTTTATTATTATTATTATTATTATTATTTTTTTTTTTTTTGGGGGGGAGGGGAAGACTTTGAAGGACTGGGTTGGTTTTGTCCATTCCCCGAGTGTGTGTTTGTGTTTGTGTATGTGTGTGTGTGTATGTGTGTGTGTGTGTGTGTGTGTGTGTGTGTGTGTGTGTGTGTGTGTGTGTGTGTGTGTGTGTGTGTGTACTCAATTAACCCCTCTCACAGTCCCCTTCCATCTGATATGAGGAAAATTCCCTCTTCAATCCCCCCCTTCCCCCCTGTGATTCCCCTCGTGTATTTAAGGGGGTGCGGGAATAAGGGGGCAGGCTTGGGGGTGGGGGTTGGGGGTGTGTGGGAGTAGGAGGGCAGGTTTGAGGGTTAAGGGGGTGCGGGAATAGGGGACATGAGGCTTTCGATCCATCCCAAGCCTGTCCAAACCCCCAAACACCCCCCCCAAGCCTGTCCCCCTATTCCCACACCCCCTAAGGTGGTCCTTCACTTTGGTTACATTGGAGTGCCTTGATTCCTCCCTTTAATTAAATAGATGATAACCATAACTTGCTGTATCAGGGAGAAGAGGTTTGGGGTAAATTGGAACAAGACGTATTTTTCCTCCTATACTTGGTGTTGGGAAAAATTGGAGCACACAAAATTGGAGGGACTACTGTATAGTATATATATATATATATATATATATATATATATATATATATATATATATATATATATATATATATATATATATATATATTTCACACACCATTAATAGAATATTATAGTTTGTTATCCTTAATTACTGGTAACTGAACCATAAAATTTTACCTGAGTGAAACGTTTACCAAGCCAACCCAACCTGACAAACGTTTACCAAGCCAACACACCCTCACAACAAACAATGCCGGCTAATAGGGCACACACACACACACACACACACACACACACACACACACACACACACACACACACACACACACACACACACACACACACACACACACATACACACAATACACAATATCATTTTATACTTGGCTATTAAAACGTTTCTGGACTGTTGAGTGCTTCCTAGTAATTATTTCTTTACACCTGTAGTTGGTTGTCAGGTGAGGTGTTGTGGGGTGATAATATAAGAAATACACAACATTATATATCTCTTGTCTGTTATCTCTTTATCTCTCCCTTATCTTTTATCTCTCTATCTCTATCTCTCATGTCTTTATTTTTTATCTCTCTATCTCTTTCTTTATCTCCCTTGTCTCTATCTCTCTATCTCTATTTTTTGTCTCTATCTCCTCTATTTTTATCTCTGTATATGCTATCTTATATCTCTTTATCTCCTCTATCTCCTATCTCTCTATTTTCTATCTCCCTTGTCTTTTATCTCTATATCTCTCTTGTCTCTATCTCTCTCTCTATCTCCTTTCATCTATCTATTTCTATCTTCAATCTGTGTGGTTAGATTGTGTGTGTGTGTGTGTGTGTGTGTGTGTGTGTGTGTGTGTGTGTGTGTGTGTGTGTGTGTGTGTGTGTGTGTGTAATAGTGGCTAGCTGAAACGTCGGTGTATGTATGTGTGTGTGTGTGTTTTTTTCCTTAATCAATTCACCAAACAATACATAGTTGCTGGCTGAAACGTCGGTGTGTGTGTGTGTGTGTGTGTGTATGTGTGTGTGTGTGTGTGTGTGTGTGTGTGTGTGTGTATGTGTGTGTGTGTGTGTGTGTGTATATTTTTCCTTGATTAATTCACCATACTAGTTGCTGGCTGAAACGTCGGTGTGTGTGTGTGTGTGTTATGGTTAGATGCTGTTTATGTGTATGTGTATATATATGTATGTTTAGTTCCTGTATATGTGTTTGTATATTATTGTTAGTTCCTATGTGTGTCTGTGTGTATATGATTGTATGTTATGGTTAGTTCCTGTATATATATATATGTGTGTGTATGTTATTGTTAGTTCCTATGTATATATATGTGTGTGTGTGTGTATTGACTCGAATATAAGGAACATGAATCACTACTTAGGAGAACATAATGCTTCCCTAAGACAAGTGTATATGTGTGTGTGTGTGCATTGACTCGAATATAAGGAACATGAATCATTACTTAGGACAACATAATGCTTTCCTAAGACAAGTGTATATGTGTGTGTGTGTGTATTGACTCGAATATAAGGATCATGAATCACTACTTAGGACAACATAATGCTTTCCTAAGACAAGTATCATTCGTCAAACTCACTCCATTTACGTCACAACACTAAACCCCTTCCTCCTCTCGACCACTTCACACTCCAACACACTCCCATAAAAACCTCTTCCTCCTCGACCACTTCACACTCCAACACATTGCCATAAAAAGGTGCCATTATTATTATTTTTATTGTGTAGAACTTTGGTGAGGGATGAAAGGCATTATAAAAGTGGGATTATTTTTATTGTAGAACACTTTGGTGAGGGATAAAAGGGGATGAAATGGGATAACATGGGGGATTATTTTATTGTACACCATTTTGAAGAGGGATTAAATCGAGATAATAATAATATATCCATTCTTCTCTCTAGGGATTAAAAGTGGGATTATTTTATCGTATGCCATTTTGAAGAGGGATGAAAGGGGATTAAAAGTGGGATTATTTTTATTGTGAAGCACTTTGGAGAGGGATGAAAGGGGATTAAATGTGGGATTATATTATTGTACACCATTTTGGATGGGGATTAAACAAAGATAATAATAATATGCTAATTTTATCTAGGGATTTTGGATGGGGATTAAACAAAGATAACAATAATATTTCCATTCTTCTCTCTAGGGATTAAAAGTGGGATTATTTTTTTGAAGACCATTTTGGAGAGGGATTTTGAATGGGGATTAAAGCAAGATAATAAAAATATATACATTTTATCTAGGGATTAAATGTGGGATTATTTTATTGTAGACCATTTTGGAGAGGGATTTGGATAGGGATGTGTTTCATTTCACTAGTCCTGAGAGAGAGAGAGAGAGAGAGAGAGAGAGAGAGAGAGAGAGAGAGAGAGAGAGAGAGAGAGAGAGAGAGACAGTTCTAACATTAAAACAAGACATCATTCGATGGCAACACCGCCCCTTAAAGTTGCCAGCAACCACTCGCCCTTTGCTATCTTTATTTTGTTTGTGATTTTGACCTTCGGCCGATTTTGCCCAAAAGTTAATCCTTTTGTTTTATGATGAATATCTATCAATAGAAAAACAAGAACATGAAGGAAAACCCTTCAAAAGCTCCGGCTCTTAATGATTCAAGTGAGTGAGTGAGTGAGTTGAACCCCTTTTAAGAAATGGTCGCCCCAAGAAGAATGAGTGAGTCAGTCAGTCGAACCTCTTTTAAGAAGTTGTCGCCCCAAGAAGAAGAACAAGAACAAGAACAATAATTACGATAAGACCTACAGCTCTCGGCTAAAAATGATCATACGGTAAAAAATGTGGACGCTAGACTATTAACAGACACACGAACAGATAAATAAATAAATAAATTAATATCCAGCACCGAAAACAATACACCGCCCTCCCCTTCGGTGTGGGGCGGTGTAATGATCCGGTTTCTTAGGTCCAAAGGGGCGCCAAAACCTCAGAAAATGGACTCCTGTGTGTGTGTGTGTGTGTGTGTCAGGATAAAAGTGACATTTAGACCACAATAATAATAATAATAATCTTGAGCAGGCAACCGTTCTTTAAGTTTGAATATTTGAACTGGACAAGGCCACAACGGTTTTAACGACCCTCATTATTATTTTGTTTTGATGTTTGTTGTTGTTATGGTTGTTCAAAATTAATGAATCTACGCTACACTCAACCACTCGTAAAACTGAACGTGATGGTGGTGAAATTCTAAAGCAAACTGATTCCTCCAAACTATTCCAAGCAACAACAACACCATTACTACGTCTCGTTTCCTGACACACTTTGGAGGACTCAAGGCGCTCCAAAATGCACCAAAGATTGATTTAGGGTGCATCAGTAGAGAGGAAAATATACGTAAAAAAAAAGAAAGAAATATGTATAAAAATAAATGTACGACAGAAAAAAGACATATGTATAAAAATAAATATACGACAGAAAAAAGACATATGTATAAAAATAAATACATAAATAAATATATATGTATTGTTGGTGCATTATTTTAGATCCCCCCCCCCCCTTCATCCTACCCCAGCCCTCTCCCCCCCCCCCCCCAAGACACACCCTTCCTTACTGTGTTTGTCTGTGTGTGTGTGTGTGCTTGCTTCATTTTTACTCTTCTATCTTCTATCATCGTGTGTGTGTGTGTGTGTGTGTGTGTATTTGCTTTTATTATCTGACTGTGTATGTGTGTGTGTGTGTGTGTTCTCCCTCCACCACCCATGCTTACATCGTGTGTGTG